>JACXGI010001785.1:0-26147 GCA_016801175.1 Esox masquinongy
CCAGAGGTAGCATATAGAGATTGAACAGAAGCGGTCTGAGAACTGATCCCTGTGGAACTCCGCATGTCATAGCCACCCTATCAGATTCATGATTACCAATGGTGACAAAGTAACTCCGGCCATCTAGATAAGATCTGAACCAATCAAGGACTGTCCCGGAGAGTCCTACCCAATTTTCCAGCCTATCTATAAGTGTTCTGTGATCTACACTGTCAAATGCTGCATTGACATCTAATAGAACCAGAACTGTTATTTTATCAGAATCAGTATTCAGCCGTATATCATTTAAAACTTTAATCAGGGCTGTTTCAGTACTGTGGTGAGGTCGGAAGCCTGACTGAAATTTGTCTAAAAGACTGCTTGAGGTCACAAAATTGCTGAGTTGATTCAAGACAACCTTCTCAATGATCTTGGCTATAAAAGGGAGATTTGATACAGGTCTATAGTTGTTCATTATAGATGCATCCAGTGTTCTCTTTTTTAATAGGGGCTTAATGGCAACTGTTTTTAGGGATGTTGGGAAAATGCCTGATTGCAGAGAGCTATTAACTATTTGCTGTAGGTCCATTGTTATAGAGTAAAAAATGTGTGTGTCGAGACAGCAAGTGGAAGCTTTAAGATGTCGAACTGTTTCTTCTAGGGATTTTTGATCAATTGTATTACATTGCGACATAATAACCAAGTTATGTCTTGGTGGTCGTGGTGACGGTACAGAATCCTTGTTAGACTGTGTAGTTCTGATGGTTCGTCTAATACTTATAATTCTTTCACTAAAGAAACACGCAAATTCATTACATTTCACAGTGGACATGAGTTCTGATGCCATCTGCTTTATTGGGTTTGTAAGCTTGTCGACCATGACAAATAGAGTGTGGGTATTGTTGATATACTTGTTGATCATTCCCGATAAATGTTGCTGTCTGGCCCTGCGTAACTCATTGTTGAAGTTACCAAGGCTTTGTTTATAGATGTCATAGTGAGTTTAGTTTTCCTCCACTTACGTTCCGTTTTCCTACATTCTCTTTTCAGGGCGCTTACCATCATGGTGGTTCTCCATGGTGTTTTCTGTTTGCTCATAGTTTTCTTTACCTTTACCGGTGCAACATGATCCATGACATTCAATATTTTGGCATTAAAATTATCCAGGAGTACATCAACTGACTCAGCACTTATTGTTGGAGAGATAGCTATGGCTTCCATAAACTGAGCATCGGTACTCTCATTAATGTACCTTTTCTTAACAGAAACAGAGTTTACTGGAACATTCGGGTGATTAAGTGATTAAAAAAAGACACAGAAATGATCAGACAGGGCCAAGTCTTTAACC
Source organism: Esox masquinongy (assembly GCA_016801175.1). NCBI lineage: Eukaryota > Metazoa > Chordata > Actinopteri > Esociformes > Esocidae > Esox > Esox masquinongy. The sequence goes on from JACXGI010001785.1 coordinate 1,328, forward strand.
ATGACAGAGGAAATATCGAGACCTTTAGAGATAACCAGATCTAGAATGTGGCCTTGAGTGTGTGTACTCTCTTTTACATGTTGAGTGAGATCAAAAGTGTCAAGTAGTGCAATAAGTTCTTTGGCATTATTGTCTGTACTATTATCAATGTGGATGTTAAAATCCCCTGTAATAATAAACGAGTTATAATCAACTGATATAACAGAGTTCAGCAAAAACATCAATAAAATTTGCAGAATATCGTGGAGGTCTGTAAATGGTTAAAAACAAAATTTTGGGGGTACCCTTCAATGTAAAACAGAGGTATTCAAAAGAAATAAAATTACCTAGTGTATTTTCTTTGCACTGGAATGTATCTTTGAATAGGGCAGCCACTCCTCCTTTCCTACTATTTCAACACATATTCATACAGCCAAATTTTTCAGGTGCTTTCTCGTTAAGAATAGTAGCACTACAATCTTCTGTTAGCCACGTTTCAGTGAGAAACATAAAATCTAGGTTGTAGGATACTATAATGTTATTTACCAAGAATGATTTGTTGGCGAGAGATCTGATATTAAGTAAAGCCAGCTTAATAGATATAATAGGGGTTCCCTGACTAGTAGGTTGACGTGTTACAGTTAACAGATTAGACACGTTTACTTTATAAGTTGCATGCTCACGATTCCTTCTATTTCTAATCAACACAGGAATAGAGATACTGGGTCCTAGCTTGTACTCAAAACAGTCGGCATTGCTATTTTCACAATAGCAGGGACCCGAAGCACATCACCGAGTATATTCCTGTGCTCTGTGGAAATAAAGGACAAGGTTGTTGACAATGTGGCAGTTGTCTAAGCAATAGTTTTAAACGGGGAGGAGTGGGACATAGGGAAAGAGCTCTGCTCTCTTTGGTTATAACTAGCTCCCTGATTGGTGAGTGTGGTGGAGGGGGGGGTGAGTGTGGTAGAGGGGGAGAGGGGGATTGTGATAGAGGGGGAGAGGGTGGGTGTGATTGAGGTGGAGAGGGTGAGTGTGGTGGAGGGGGGATGGGAGTTGTTGTGCCCCCGTTTGAGACAAGGACAACTTCTGGAAGCATTGGGTGATTTTAGTTAGAGGGTCAGGAGAGGGGGGTGGATCCTCTGCCTATGAGTACGGTCCTTCATGCTTATCTTGTTTGGAAATGGCATTTCCAAAAAATATTGAAATTGTCAATAAACCTTATCCCGTGGTTAAGGCATGCCGATGTTCAGCCACGTATTCAGCCCAAGGAGTCTGCTAAAAGATTCAATTCCTTTCCCTAAGGTTGGAATGGGGCCTGAGAGTCTTCTGGCTCCTTTGACTAGTCAGTCTTCTGGCTCCTTTGACCTCAGGACGACCAGCAAGTCTATGTGTTGTGTGTCAGGTGGCCAGGCCTGCCAAATACTGAGGGCAAGGGAGGAATCCAGCTCCGATGTCAAGCTTCAGGGTGGAAATTCCTCTCATACAACCTCTCCGACACCTCTAGGTTTGGAAGAACTGACACCCTTTGAGATTGATCACTATGCTGATGAAATCGTCAGTGTTATCTTGCAGTGCATTGAGGAAAAGGCTGACGAGGAACGTGAAAATGAACTTAAGAATGGGCCTACATTACATGTATAACAAAGCCAATTCCAGTCGCAAACATTAGAGGAAATAATGATTTGGAAAATGTTGAAACCACAGAGAAACTGGTAGATGAGACTGGCTACTGCATTGCCAGAATTCCAAATACATCGTCAGGCAGACGAGGTAGGTCAATGTATATTCCAGAAGATCAAAATGCAGCTTGGCAATGTTGACCAAGGAGATATCAAGACCGAAGTGGACAGCAATGAGCAGGAGGAGGGCATCCTTATTCGAAAGTTTGTAGAAACTGCCTTTGAAAAACCTAATGTTCATTTGAGAAGGGAGTCGTCTGAGACAGACACTTCTATTAGAAGTCAAGGAATATCAGAGAACTTCAAACTAAAGCTGAAAGGGATTTCAAGTAATCCATTTAGGGCTGTCCTCAAAAAGGTTGTGGCAAAATTTGGCAGATTTCATGAAGACACCCCATTGCTTTACTTACCTTCGAATCCCTGCAGCCCAAGAGCTTCCATGTGTGGTGTTGGGAGTCAGAAACTGCTCTCTCCCTTGGCTATAGAGATGAACAAGCTAATGGAGACCTCTGATGGCAGAACAACTACTTGCTCAAGTCACATGGAGAAGTACCTTGACCAAGCATTGTCTTCTGAAAACTCTTTCAACAGACTTATCTGAGTCTCAAATTAAATTAAGGTCAGAAGAAATACTCCCAAACATTGTTGAAAAGCTAGAAAAAATTACAAGTCAAAAGGTTTTGAGTATTTCTGAGGTACCCACAGAGTTCAGTTTTCCATGTGAAGCTCATGTTGTAGTTAATGAAATCTTACTGACATTTGAAGGTCAAGGGACAGACATTAGGCAATATGGGCCAAAGGCTATTGATCACATATCCTCTATATCTCAGACCTTATTCAAACACATAACTGAGACTCACCTCTATAAAGACAATGCGGAGATACCTAGTCAATTTAGCACATCACAGTTCAGGTGCTCTCTAATCCCCTGCGTCTCTGGCACTGAGCTGGCCAAGTTCCATTGCTCTCTCTCAAAGTTAGCCATGTCTCTTTTTAAGGAGATGTACAGTGAGCAGTCTGCAAACCTCAAGATTGAAAAGGAACTTCCAGCCTGCATCACAAGTCCAAGCTATGAGAACCTGGTAATACAGCCTCATGTAAATAACATGGACATCAATGTACATAGAGTTGCAGTGGAGGTGATCCCTCCTGTTGCACAGAAACACTCAAAGCAGTTGAACCAGGAACCAAAATGTGATCTGTCTGAGGTCAACCCACAAACCGTAGACACTACCTCAAAAAATGCCACGGCTCCTGAGAAAATAACCTTGGTTCTTGACACTGGCTGAAGTAGTACCACAGAGACCTGTCACTGAAACGACATGCACTTACTCAAGTCCACAGTGGAAAAGTTAATTCACAAGTTGATGGATCAGTGCAAGCTACCAGACATGTTCTTGTGTCATTCAGACAGGGGAGTGATTGGTGCTCAGAGTGGTGATCTGGAGATTTCGATCCTTTCTGGTCTTCATACATCAGGGGAGGAACCGAAGATGAACACAAAGAGCTGCAATGGTTCGTCACCTTTACTCTGTGATTTTTTGAAAAGATCTGTGATTAATTCTTTGCAGTGAACTCTGCTGAAAACTCAACAAGGAACATAGGTAAGTCTGCTGATTTTAGTTTAGCTGAACATTAGAAAATTAGAGGCTCTTCTAATTTTTTCTTAAAAAAAGATACAGGAGAATTTTTTTGCTGGAAGAGCAGTAAGCCAAATTCTAATCCTTGGAGGCAGCAGCTTTGACTGCTAGACCACCTTAGTGGCTTAAACTGTTAGACCTCCCAACAAGGCAGTTTTCTGATTAAAATATATTATTACAAAGGCTTACAAAAGCTTTATTTTTGCGGAGTAATTGTATCCTTTGTGAAGTGGCCTTCAGTGTATAACTCATATTTAACATACTTTCTTTTAACAGTAGTTTATCTGAAAGTGAACAAAGATATTTGGATAAATAGTGATGCTTTATGAATAAAATTATTGGCTTGGTCTTCAAGCTTTTGACCAGTCACAGGGATACTAAAAGAACTGGCTATTTTATATGCCAGGCTGCAGATAAATAATAATTCAACAACATTGTCTTTTTTCTCTTATCTTTTTCAGATGAGAAAAAAAGGTATGTGGTATAAAGGAGTGAAACTTGAGCCTCCCTGGCACAGCAAGGCTGCTAGCCCGATAAAAAGATCTTTCTTGGAGACAGCCTCATCAAAGACGGCCATGCACGCTGAAGAGGAACCTTACATCCAAGCCATTCAGGCAGACAGGAATGAGGGGGGAACCCAGTCAGACACAGGCCATTAGCCATAGTGAGACATCCATCAGGTCCCAGAAATCTGGGGAGCAAATGAAAAGTGCATTGAAGCCCCAGTTTAAAAAGAAGCAAATCTCAAAAACAACACCAATGGCCCCTGAGCATAATAACAAGACAGGATGGTTTAACTTACCTCAGGAACCATCTAGTGAAACAGCTGTCAATCACATTGACAGTTTGACCTCATCAAGACCTAAAACCGACACCAATGCTTCCTGGGTGTTGTGTGCAGACTTCTCTGTAGATCTCATCCTCAGAATCCTAGATTTTATAACAAACTGTTGGTCACCAGAGCACCAGGAATGTAACACCGATGCTATGCTCCGTTGACATGGCAGGAGTTCTGATGGAGGCAGTCATGGCAGAGCTCTTCACAAACACAGCCATGGTGACAACTCTAGAAGGTCAGGACCTGCAAAAATGGCCCAAACCCTCCCTCACAGATTTGGAGAAAGCCGCCAGATTAGTGTACAAAAAGATAGTAATAGAGCCTGACTCGGCAAAGGCATTCCAAGATGCGTTCAAGCTCGAGCAGAAGCTTGTTGTCACGGAGCTGGCTAATGCAGTGGCACAGCAAGTTTACAAGCAGTTCTCACAACAGGAGTCAGACTCCACATCTCCCCCAGAACATACCAGCCAGGTGGATGACTGCCCTTTAACAAGTCAAAGTAACAGACAGCTCACAACTGTCGCTTCTAACAAAACACTTACACCTTTTACAAAACACAGTAACAACCAGCAGCCACCATATCTAGAGAGCAGCAAAGTCAATAATATAGAATGGCCCACATGTCACTCAAATACAACTGTATCAAAGGGCCTCTGTACTGTTTCTGCAATTGAGGACCTATCACAGATGCCAGGTCAAACGCCAGCATATCCAGTGAACAGCAAAATCAATTATGAAGAATGTCACACGTGTTTTTCAAACACAACTACATCTGACCTTTCCACTGTTTATGCAACTGAGAACCTATCACAGATGTCAGGTCAAACATACACTGGCAGGAAGAGGCCCACAGTCCTGAGTTTAAAAATAAAAAAGGTATATGTTAATGCCGTAATACCACCCTGTTTCCAAAAAAGTTAGGACGCTGTGTAAAATGGAAATAAATACAGAATGCAAATATGTGCAAATCATTTAAACCGTATATTCAATAGAAAATAGTACAAAGACAACATACCAAATTTAGAAACTGAAAAATGTTACTGTTCCTTGAAAAATATATGCCCACTTTGAATTTGATGCCAGCAACATGTTTCAGAAAAACTGGGACAGGCCCAACAAAAGACTGGAAAAGTTGTGTAATACAAAAAAAAAACCTGGTGGAACATCTCAACTAATCAGGTTAATTGGCAACAGGTCAGTAACATGATTGGGTATAAAAAGAGCATCCCACAGAGGATGCGTCTTTCAGAAGCAGAGATGGGGAGGGGTTCAGCAGTCTGTGAAAGACTGCGTGGGCAAATAGTGGAACAATTTAAAAATAATGTTTCTCAGTGTAAAATTGCAATGGGTTTGGGGATCTCATAATCTATGATACATAATATCATTAAAAGATTCAGAGATTCTGGAGAAATCTCTGTACGCAAGGGACAAGGCTGAAAACCTATATTGGATGGTCGTGATCTTCGGGCTCTCAGGCGGTACTGCATTAAAAACAGACACGATTCTGGAAATCACTGCATGGGCTCAGGAACACTTCCGAAAACCATTGTCTGTGAACACAGTTTTAACCTGCATCCACAAATGCAAGTTAAAACTCTACCATGCAAATAAGAACCCAGATATAAACAAGATCTAGAAATGCTGCCACATTCTCTGGGCCCGAGCTCATTTAAGATGGACTGAGGTGAAGTGGAAAACTATCCTCTGGTTTGACAAATCAAACTGTGAAATTATTTTTGGGAATCAAACGCTGCGTCCTCCGGGCTGAAAAGGAAACGGACCATCTGGCTTATCATCAGTGCACAGTTCAGTGCACAAAAGCCAACATCCGTGATGGTATGGGGGTGCATTAATGCACATAGCATGGGAGACTTTAACATCTGTGAAGGCACCATTAATGCTGAACAATATATACAGATTTTGGAGCAACATATGCTGCCATCCAGACAACGTCTTTTTCAGGAAAGGCTTTCCTTATTTCAGCAAGACAATGCCAAACCACAGTCTGCCCGTTTTACTACAACATGTAGTAAAAGAGTCTGGGTGCTAAAGTGGTCTGCCTGCAGTCCAGACCTGTCAACCATTGAAAACATTTGACACATTATAAAATGAAAAATACGACAAAGGAGACCCCGAACTGTTGAGCAGCTGCAATCTTATATCAAGCAAGAATGGGAAAACATTTCACTTTCATAACTACAGCAATTGGTCTCCTCGGTTCCCAAACACTTAGAGTATTGTTAAAAAAAGAGGAGATGCAATACATTAATAAACATGCCCCTGTCCCACCTTTTTTGAAATGTGTTGCTGGTATCAAATTCAAAATGGGCATACATTTTTCCAAAAACAATATAATTTCTCAGTTTCAACATTTGATAGTTTGTCTTTGTATTATTTTCAATTAAATATAGAGATTAAATTATTTGCACATCATTGCATTCTGTTTTTATTTGCATTTTACGCAGCGTCCTAACTTTTTTGGAAACAGGGTTGTATATTGAAACATGACATACATGTTATTATGGGCACTTTTGACATAACTTGGTGAATGATTTATTGATGAGTTTGTATATCAACACAGCACTCACACAGAGGAATTCATATCACACCGTCAGAAAGGAGAATTCAGCTGAAGGAAATGCAGAGGGAGACCGCTACTAAGGCCTCATCAGGTTTGAACCAAGCATTTGCTTTCATCAATTTTATGTCTACCTCACAGGTAATCATACTCTGGTATACACTGTCCAATTATACTCTCACTTTCAGTGAAGAGATCTTCTGAAAGCCAAGGGCACAGAAGAGGATGTTTTGGATGGCTCCTGTCTAAATTAATATGCACTGAAGATATCTACTTGATGGAGTAATGTTTGAGTGTAACCAGACATTCAAACCCAAGCTATATGTCTAATAAAATAAAACAAGCCTTCAACCTATCATTCTGACTCAGTAATTGGTGATTCATTATGGTTTAATTTACTTGGTATTTGGCTGCTGATGTTTCATTCTGTAACTAGCTAAGTAATTGAAGCAACTGCTATTTGCTGGTTTCAATGATATGTATGGACAGCTTTTCATTTTTACTTTCAATTACTATGAAAGGAAGAGCAGTTACAGTGACAGCAACAATTAGTTATCAATCATAGTAAATTATGTAAAGAAATTGCACATCATACTCTGAGGCCTCCCTTGTCCAAGCCTTCCAACAAATAAGCATTCAGGAATTAACCCCACCCAGTTTATGAAATATTTTACGGTTCATGTCCATTGTGCTTATGTAAGGATTGTTGCTCCTAAAATAAACTGAAACACTATCTAATTGCAAACAAGCCTTGAATTACACAATACGGTATTGGAAATATGTAACTTAACTTTAATATCAAAAAGTAATTTCACAAATGTGACATACATTTGACATATACACTTAACTTGATTGATCAAAGTTGAAGTAACTGTATTTTTTAGTTACAACTTGTTTTCATATGCGCTCTCAAACATCATGGCTTTCAGCCAATCAGCATTCAGTAATTTTTCTGTTCTAACTGAATTGATATAATGTTTATAATGGAAGTAAGGCATCTCAGAGGTTTCTGATATTTGGCCAATATACCAGGGCTTAGGGCTGTATGCTAGCCTTGGTATATTGGCCATAAGCCCCTCCTGCCTTAAGGGCTGGACAATTTAATCAGGAAACATGCTGTATACATTATCTAATTCAGCTATGTATTAAGTAAGGGATAAACAAAGTAATTCCACACATTACCTTGGAATAATAGATGACACAACGGGGCGAGGTGTAGCTGAGTATACCACAGCACACAACAACATAAGAAAACATTTACTAGTATAAATTACTGTTTGCATTTATATTCATGTTTTATTAATGAATTTACTATTTTAAAATTTTTCATGTTTTGGTTGCTACAGACAGGACTCAGTGGTTATGTCTATTTTAACCAAAGTATGTATAAATATACAACTATAGAACCGCATATCAGAAATTAATGTGCATTGGACTGTCCCAATATCATGAATGAATCTTCATTCTAGAACTAATTCTAGCCAATCAGCAACAAGCATTGAACAATACAGTGGTACAACATTTTTAATTATCGTGACGTTTCGTTTTTTACTTGCGGGAAAGGGCTTCCATATACTGTCAAGCGGGTTCAGATGGTTAGTTATTGGCCTTTTCACTAGGGTCTGTCTCAGGGTTGAGCTATCGCAGCATAGGGATGGGCAATATTTTCTAATCTACAAATCACTGCTGCTCCCTACAACACAGTTTTTGACAGATCCTTATGATGGGATGTAAGCGAAAATGCGCGCAGCTGATACTCGGACGAAGACGTCACATACGTCTACTGATTCGGACTTCCAGCACAGACAGCCACCGATATTTAACAATTCTTTATTTTTGACAAAAGAAATACATGGGATTTTTTTTTCTTGAGCAAGTAGCTAGAATATATATTGTATATACACACCAAATACTAAAATAGGACAGCTGGTAAACTACAAGGGACGACCGTAAGCAAACTATCTGTGAATTAGCTGTATGGCTAAAGCTAGCTAACTTTAAATTCATTACCTACTACAGTAGTCACTACGGTAGCTAACTACAGAACATAGTAGTGGTGTTGATGGCTGGCTAAATAGCTTATGCTAGTTGTCAAACTAACTATGATTAGGAATACGGTCACTAATTTGGTTGCCCTCGGAGCAAAAAAAAAAAATAGTTGTTATAACATTGATAACGTTATTTAGCTTGGTTTCTTGCACGGTCTCGAGTCGTGTCTCGTAACGCTAGCTGAAGTAGTAGAAACATAGCTAGCTAAACTAAGCTAACGACGTTAATTGTATATTAGTGGCTAGTATAATCTCCAGCTAACGTAACCTAAACAAGTAGGTAGTTTGACATTGTAGACCAAACCAACGTTGTCTGATTTTAAGCATTCTTACATTATGAAAAATTGTGAGTATCAGCAAATTGATGCTAGGGCACTTGCAACACCCGCCTCGTCAATCCAGCCCTGTACGGAAAATAAGGTACCGAGGCTTCGAAGAAAATGGGAAGTATTCCCAGGGAAAAATCGCTTTTATTGCGACGGCCGGATAATTTTGGCCAGACAAAGCGGCATCCTCCCTCTGACGCTCGGTCTTATCGTTGTCACAAGTGTCCTTTTCTTTGCATTTGAGTAAGTAGTTACAGTATGCTTCATAATATTGCTTTGTTTTGGTAAGTCTGTACAATTTAGACCAGTAACGTTTTCATTGACATTGTTGATCTCTAGACTGCCATTGAGCTAACAATAGCAGTATTACTATGAACGTTACTTCGTTGCTAGGCTTCCTCAATTATTTGAGGTTGCTGACTAACTATAGCTGACACAGTCATGCGCAGACCCATAGATATCTTCGGTGTTTATTTCCCTGTAGAATAGGAATTTTGTCTCAACATCTCAAGATCCGGGACAGACACAAACGCTCGTTCTCGTATTCTCACAGCTGCCCGTTCCTGGTGACGCACCTGACTGTCTGCATACCTGTGATTGGTGGGGTGCTGTTTGTGTTTGTGGTCACCTCTTTACTGCAGACCAGCTTGACAGACCCTGGAATCCTGCCTAGGGCCCTCCCAGATGAAGCTGCAGACATTGAGAAACAGATATGTAAGAAAGCTTTGGGATATACTGTTACAGACAGTATATCCCAAAGTATATTTCGATGGTCAGAGTTTGACCTACTAGGGTATACCTTGGGGTCACACAAACCGTTTCAGTGGCAGGTCATAGTGCTCTTGCAGTGAAGCAACTATGCATTCAACATGGTTTTAGTTAACATATTGTCGTATATGTAATGTAGATGGTTACAACACAATTGCATTGACAGAACCAATCTCTCCCTCTAACCAATCCGTTTAATTCAAGACACCTCAGGTTCCTCCATGTACCGACCCCCTCCGCGCACCAAAGAAATCCTCATAAACCAGCAGGTGGTGAAGCTCAAGTATTGCTTTACCTGCAAGATGTTCCGCCCCCCACGGACCTCACACTGCAGCCTGTGTGACAACTGTGTGGGTAAGGACCCAGACTTGTTCTAACACAACCAAAATAAGTTTACAAAAAAGTTTTGACATTTGTTAATTTCCTGCCCTTAGAGCGGTTCGATCACCATTGCCCGTGGGTTGGGAACTGCGTGGGCAAGCGCAACTACCGCTTCTTCTACAGCTTCATCGTCTCTCTGTCCTTTCATACCTCCTTCATCTTTGGTTGTGTTGTAACACACCTCACACTGCGTACGTATGAAGTCATTTTATTACATCAAAAAGTTCTTGACACATCTATACCCAGCATAAAACCCCAAAGAGGAAGCAATTCTGATGCAGAAGCACCGTGGGGAGACAGAAACTTGGAAAAGGACTACCAACACACGTGTGCCTGGTTGAACATCTGCTCTGTGACTGTTGACTTAGGAACATTATGTGGTAGTTTGCTGACTTTTAACTTTCTATTTTTCAGGATCCCAAGGAGGGAATGGCTTAGTCCAGGCTGTACAGGAGAGTCCTGCCAGATATCCTTTTCACAGCAAACCTTCTCTGTGTCGCATTACCCATGACCACAGTTCTCCCTTGCTGCAACCTAGATATAAAGTTCCTGTTGCTAAGACGCTGGCCCTAAGCTTCATCACTTCTAATAGGATTAATCCCATTTATACTGACTAGTGCACAGGCTTGCATGGTTTGAGCCAGTAGCCTTCAGGCATATGGCAAAACTTCACCGGCATGTGTGTACATTTTACTGTCCACATGGTGTTTGGTCATACTGGCTAGACAGAGGCGTCTTGTTGTTTATGATAGGCTTTTAGTTCATTTCTTCTAACTCTAAGACTTCTCAAGCAGAGCAGATAGCAATTCTATTGATTTTGCAGTGCAGTAGAACCCATAGTTAGAGCATTTATTGCTCCAAAGCTATGATTCCCGATAGTTTACACCAAATGGCATTATAATGATCATGTGGCTCTTGTTTTTTTTTGTTTTTATTGATAACCTGCACTATCATTTGTTGGACCCCTGACAATGGCCTTCTCACTGTGGTGGAGCTAGTTATTTGCTTCTTTTCCATATGGTCTGTTTTGGGCCTCTCTGGCTTCCATACATACTTGGTGGCCTCGAACCTCACAACAAATGAAGATGTAAGTACAGCCAAAACCCAGACCACTTTGAACTGAACCCATTACTGCATGGGAGAAAGTGGTCATTTTATTTATTTTTAAGTAAATTAAGATTAGCTACCTATGCATTTTACGCTGTAAATAATAAACAGATTGTGAGAGAAAGACGTTAAAGATAATGGTTGTGTGAAAGTGTAGCTGGCCAGGTTTTAACCTTTTTTCGAAACCATAGTCGTGTGTACTACCGCTGTACCACCAAAGCCACACTCAACCCATTGAAAATTCTTAGGAGTTCGGCAGTATCACTCTATTTTTTATGTTCATATTTTATACTTTTTGATTAGATAGTGAGGAAAGGTAAGGAGGAGGGGACGAGGGTGGAATAGAATAGCTCTGGGCTGGATTCAGACATCTGCTCGCCCAGGTACGTGTTTTCCTGAGACAGCGACTTAGACCAATGATCCGCCCCAGGCTACTCACCCGGATTTACAGTAGTTCAGTGTTGGATCCTCCTAGATTTTCTGACTGCTTCTCACTTCTGTATCTTTGCAGATAAAAGGCTCATGGTCGAGTAAAAGAGGCGCAGAGGACTCTGGGAACCCATACACTTACAATAGCATTTTTAGCAACTGCTGTGCAACTCTGTGCGGTCCCATGCCTCCCAGGTCAGTGCTGCCAGAACATTGTCAATGCACCTTAGTTTACATTCCACTAGCCTAAACAGCCTGTAACCATCAGACTAAATGGAGTCAATGGGAAGCTCTCTGCAAGTCTGCAAGAATGTTGGTTTCAATTATATTGAATCATCCTTGATCTGCTATCTGTGTGGTTTGTCATTTGGCCAGTAGGAAGTGGAGATTAAATCAAAGCTGTAGACATTACCTGACTTTTTGGGGCACGGGGCTGTAATTGCTCTTTTGGCTGGAATGTATGGTTAGTATTTTTAAACACTGAAACATTATACATGATGTGCAATCTTTAAACAATAGCCAAAACCAAGAAATGCGGAAAAACAAAGCGCCAGATAATTAACGGACCAGACCAATGAAAGTTGTGGTGATAGCCACTAATAACACCTTCCTGAGGATAATGTCTCAGATTACACCATCTAGATAATGACCACATCAGCGTTTGTTGCCGCTGGTTAAAATCCTGTTCCTGGCACTGATCCCCAGTCTCCCAGAAGTGTTTAATACTAATGAGATCTGGTGTTGGTGCTATGACTTCATGTCGTAAGGTCTACATTGTTTTCACTCTCACCAAACCCATCCATTGTCACTGACTGTAACCACTTCCATCAGGATTCACAAAATGGTATTTGCTCACCCTCCCCACTCCCGTCCGGAATTGAGTGGATAATGCGAAGCATAAGCATTTTGAATGATCTGTTGCTATATCCTGCTTGCAAATGGAATTGGTTGACTCACCTTTTCAACATTCTTCTTGTCTTTCAGTCTAATTGACAGAAGAGGCTTTTTGCCCCCTGATGACATTCCACTTGTTGCTGCAGCGGATTTGGAGCTTCCCTCCTTCCTAGCCAAGAATGACACGAACATGGTAGGCATGCCATCCAGTGGCCACACGTCCTGACTGCCCCGTAGTTCCCAAGTCCTCACCTCAACCCTGTGTTGCTAGTCCAGCATGAGCCCAGTACTGCAAATGAGAAACCTCCCCTGTGGTCATTATTCCTATGATGCAGATTTGAGTCCATGAGCCAAATTTAGCTTTACATGCTCCAATGATGTCATTGTGATTTCTTTAAAAAAAATCTATTTTGCTGGTGTTAAGGTTGCTGTACTGCTGTGTGTTAACTCGCTTTCTTTCATGCCTGGTTATTTTTTTGGATTAAGAATTTTATTTTTCTTAGCTGGCTCATGTGATTGCATATTCTACATTACTATGGACACTTAAATATGTTTTTGGGCATACGACCATTATATTTAATATGGGTATGGTCATGAGAAATTGTTCAATAACACCTGAGTTCTTTGTTGGCCATAATGGGGGGAAAAGTATTATGTGAGTTTAATATATGTATTCTCTGATGTCTCTGTACCAACAGATTTACTAAAACCCTGATTTACTTGTGTGTACACTAGTTGGTGTTCACAGAATTTTAATAGAAAAGCATAGATGCCCTATTAAATTCTAATTCTATAGCTTTCCAACATTATTTGCAGTGTTTCCTGTATATCATTAGGTATATCAGGGTTTCCTTTTTTCCGTTTCATTATCTACAGGGAATTTTTTAAATTTACAGTACCCTCTGGGTCAAAGATTTGTTGACCTGACCTAGACATTCTGAAAATCTGTCTGATGGGCAGCTGTCAATTGAAGCTTTCCAATGATATGACTAAAGGGTATAAGTGAGCAACCCATTGCTATATTTGGACATTGTCATGGGGTAAAAAAATGAAAGGAATTAAATGAACACAGATTGCTAACATGGCAGCACTGTTGTCATGCATTCTCCAACTTTACCAATGTAGACATTGGAGAAAAAAATCACTTAAACATTGTAGGCACTTTTGGTGTGGAATGTTTGCATCCATGAAGTGCATCCATGAACAATAATAATACATCCATGTCATTCTTTTGCATGTTTTCTTTTTTTTTACTTTAGAATTTTGAATTGAAGCCTCTTTGTTGTGGGCTTACAGTCAGTAGCCAGTTTATATGGTACACCTCCCTGTTAAAAAATTGGTTGCTCCTATAGGCAGTGGCTTGCTATATAAACCAAACTGACAGGCATTGAGGCAGTCAGTTTCTGTTTGATTAAATGTTAGGATGTGCTAAAGGAATGCAAAACAAACTTTGAGTGTGGGATGATGAGCGTTGCCAGGTGTGGCATTACTGTTGACAGAAACGGAAGCAGTTCTGTACCCTTAACGCCCAGCAGTGTCTAGGGTTTACAGACAGTTGGTAGCAGGCCTTTGGTGAAAATGCTTGTTGTTAATGAGGGATCAATGGATTATTACAGGAATTGTGCAAGGTATGATGGGCCACAGATAGGCACAGTAATAATTCTAACAGTTCTACACAACCATGGTGTGTTGACATGCTACTCAAATGCACAACATATCGGTCCTTGTCATGGATAGGCTATTGTAGCAGATGATGACACTGGGATCGGTGACGGTAATTCCATTGATTAAAACTCTTTTAGGAAGTAAGTATAGAGACACAATTCTCTTGGCACAATTAGCAGTTTATTTCTTGCAAGTAGAGAAGTGTCAAAGCTTACTGAATAAACCTTGAGACATCTCAAAAGTAACACAGAACAATGATCAGTACTTATACAGTTCAAGGGGTGGGGCTAAGACTGCATATTAATTCTGTAAAGACAACATTTGTTCCTTTATCCCTTCCTGCCCCCGGTTATGTCTTCCTCTATCCTGTCCTAGGTGCTTTACCCAAATGGGCAAATGGCCCCTACTTCTCTCAAGGACAGATACCCTTATTGGTTTAGGCAGATTAACAAATCGTCAAAAAACCCAATGATCTGCTGATATCAGACAGACATGTGTGTCACAAACAAAGACCAGAGTTACATACCAGGGAATATAAAAGCAGACAATTCTAAAATGTACATTAGTTCAAGAAAGGTCCTCTCCTATCGTCTTGGAGCAGTAGGAAGTGGCTCCAGTGGGCATTGTGATCACCAAGACTGAACTTTTCAGGAGAACTTGCATGGTCTGGTAAATCCTGGTTGCTTTTGGGATTGGGTTTTGGATTAAGCAGCATGAGTTTATGGAAGTGTCCTTTCTGGTGTCACAAGTACAGGCCGGGTACGGTATTGTAATGTTTTGGGGAGTGTGTGTGCACATACAGCTCCGGAAAACATTAAGAGACCACTGCACCTTTTTCTTTCCTTTCCAAAAAAGTCGAAAAGGAAGGTTTTGAGTGTGGAACAGAAGGGTTAAAATTAAGAGACCACTGCAAATTGAACGCTTCTGTTGCTCACTCAAAACTTTCCTTTTCGACTTTTTTGGAAAGGAAAGAAATAGGTGCAGTCGTCTCTTAATTTTTTCCGGAGCTGTATACAGTGAATATAAAAAGTCTACACACCCCTGTTAAAATGCCAGGTTTTTGTGATGTAAAAGAATGAGACGAAGATAAATCATGTCAGAACTTTTTCCACCTTTAATGTGACCTATAACGTGAACAATTCAATTGAAAAACAAACTGAAATCTTTGAGGGGGAAAAATAAAAAACTCTCAATAACCTGGTTGCATAAGTGTGCACACCCTTAAACTAATACTTTGTTGAAGCACCTTTTGATTTTATTACAGCACTCAGTCTTTTTGGGTAGGAGTGATATATCTATCTATCTATCTATCTATCTATCTATCTATCTATCTATCTATCTATCTATCTATCAATCACTTCCTGGGTGCAGTTCATAGCAGTACTTTTACCTGAAAATGCACCATTTCACAGCACATTTTCTCTGAACGGTTCATGACATCAAGTTCAGTTTACTTCGGTACCGCATACAATACCCAGACCTCCAATAGAGCATCTATGGAATGAGATATAATGGGCTGTCTGTAGTATGAATGTTCCATAGTCCAATCTTCAGCCATCATGTCAGCATGGACCAATATCCCTTTGGTACGTTTCAAAGTCTTTGTCAACCATAACCTGAAGAATTAAGGCTGTTTTAAAGGCAAAAGGTGGTCTGGCCTGGCATTGAGTGGGTGTAACCTATTAGACAGGCTTCTGTTGTAAATGGACATGTGGTATTGTGCAGTCAAGTCTTTCGTTACAAATTGTACAGTTCAGAAGAGTTCACACTGTAGCAACAAGAGAAATCGAATGGCCAAAGTTTTTTTTAAGCTGATATCTTGCAACAGAGATGCTTTCAACAGTGGTTTAAATATTGGAGTTCACATGCTCCATAAAAAAACAAGAAAACCATGTAAACCCTAAGTATTTTTAGTCACTCTGAGACACGTATTTGAAAAAGCAGCCACTTTCTATTATTGCTACATGTTTGTCACTACAGCAATGAGTTGTCATATATTCTTTTGGCTCTATATTCCAACATTTTGGATTTGAATAATTACTGTAAGGTATTAATCAGCTGTTAGTTGAGGGTATTTTCTACATCAGATGGTACTTACACTGCCAGGGTTGTAGGTTCAAAACCCACGGGGGCCAGTACAAGAAAAAGTATGAAAATGCATGCTCTGAATTAGAGGTGTCATGACATACCGGTATTGACGATAACCGTTATATTTTATAAAATGAAATATTATATCATATTAATAATACACATATGATAATATCGTATTGACTAGGCAAAACTGAAGTTGTATTTTTCCAAAAACCCCTCCCTCAGTTTTTCTATACCTTATTCATGTCACTTATAGATAAACAATGCATGTGCTTAAACAAGGAGATTGGACCTATTCACTGGTGTTGAAATCAACTCGTTACTCCCACCAGAACCCCCAGGAGAGATCTGCAAAGATGTGCCATTTTTGTAGCCTATTCACATGGAAAAAAGGACGTTGTATTTTTCCAAAAACTCTGTTTTTCCATAGCTTGTTCATGGACAAACGATGCATGTGCTTAAACTACGAGTCTGGACCTATACACTAGCTTTGAATTAACGCCTTTTCGTAGTTTATTCACTAGGCGAAAATATTTGTATTTTTCCAAAACCTCCTCTCAGTGTTAGGCCTTGTGGATCTCTTGTTTATCAGTTCCTCTGGTTGCTTTTTCACTGTCCATTAAGTGTAATTGCTCTTTTTGTACGCTTTTATTTTTTTATTTGTACAGTTATGGTTACAGACTCTCTCCGCCTCATACACTTGTATTTTGAGTGTAATTCATTTGCTAAAAAAGAGAGAAAAAAACACATTAAACAAAGTTGAAGATTAATTTGACTTGAAGCATTTTTATTTCTTCAGCTTTTCCATAGATACCACGATAATATCGTTACCGTGAATTCTTTTGGCCACAATAATCGTGTAGTGACACTGATATCGTGACAGCCCTACTCTGAATATGACCATCTGTTCAGCATATACTTCAGTGTAGGTCCAAAATAAGAGAAATGCTTTCCAATTGCGAATTGGGAAGCGTTTTAAAATGTATTTTCTTATAATATACAGCATGTATATTATTTAATATTTTATTAAAAAAATATTTCATGATAATATAGGGTGTTTTATTAGTATACTTAGGTCTAGTCCAGTCTATCTTGAATAAAAATTATTTTTAACATTTTTTTCTTCTGGTTTCATTTCAATTCACCATGTCTTATTTTCAGATTTAGTAATATGTTTCAGTAACTGTTTTAGCATCAGTGTACCTGGAACCTTTACTGTCTTTTTTTCCCTCCTGGGTATCCTTGATCTCATTGCGCTTCAGTGACTTTCTCACGGTCCTCTAGCGCCTGCAATGCCATCTGTGGTCGTCAGTTTAAATGAGTGTGTCCTCACACAAGTTGATCATCAACATTACTTTCAGGTTGGATGTACAGTGTGTGGGGAAAAGAGCAGAATGGCTTGGTGAGCCTGCATACATTTAAAGCTTTCTGCATACGTTTAAAGCCCCCAACTCTCCCAAATCAGTTGGGAGTTGTTGCGGTGAAGCCAAGCCGTAGATACCGTTTCAGTATGACAACTGGGCAAAGAAATAACAAATATTTATGTTTAACTTAGCAGTTTTCTACTGTGTTCATCCCACCCCACTATAGGAGGAGAATTGTCAGGATTTTGTCCTGTCCTGCACAGCCTGAGGGGCAACTTCCTCATGTAGAGGGTCGATGGTAAGAGTAGGGCTCCCACTGTAACCCGTCACCACACCTTCACTCTTGCCTTTACCTGTGACACGTGCACTTGTGTAAAATTGCATCAGAATATAAGAAATATCAGCGTTGGGATAAGTCATTCGGTTTCAGTCTGTGATATCTTCAGTTGAGTATTCATCAGTCAGAGCGAAAAGTGTCACTCTCTTGGTCAAAGCGGAAAGGTGTTGTGAGCGGTTTGGCACAGAGCCCGTGGTCTGTTGGGGTTTCACCATGGTGTCTGACATCTGGACCTGCATGCCGCTCTGCCACTTTGAGACGTAACGTATCCTTCACCTTTCTTCATTAATACATCTCTCTCTCAACCCATTTTATGCATGTGGATGTCACGCTGATGATTTGGTCAGTCACTGTAGCTTAAGAACACCACTGCCATATTTCGGCTAACTTTGACACTTTCCTCCACCAATGACTACTATACCGTAATATGTTAACGATGCAGTTAACATGATGCAGTTGATTATAGTGAACTGAAGAAGAACACCCCCTGAGCATTGTGGTCTAATAGTCTCCCCTTTCCCTATCCGTCACTAACCTGATCTCCACAATGACATGTTACTCCTTACTTGGCCTCAAAAAACATTAAAGCTCTTGCTTTATTCTCACTGCACTGCTTCTAACTCACGTTTGTTTTCAGCTCCTGTGTTTCCCTCGTTTAATGTTCCATCATAGCGTTGCTGTCAGTCCTGTGCTTCCTCATCCTTTTTGTCCTTTTCCTTTTCTGGTCTCCTTTTCTCACTTTTCCCATTTTTTTTCTGTCCTCTTGTTGTTGCACAGTGCACTCAGAGCACTAAGGATCTTCTGGAGAGGGTTGTCCGCTCTTCTGAGCTGCAGGGTATGTGCCCCCCCGGCACCACCAAAACCGCCCCTGACCAGGAGGTGAGTGCTGGCTCAGAGTCCAGGTTCCCGACTCACTCCTTGTCCTCTACTGAACTTCATCCCCCTGCTGCCTGCTCGGGTTCAGTTAATGGGCTTCCCTCTGCTGGGTGTTCAGGGGTCTCATCTGGGTCTCCCCCCACTACCTGCTCGGGGTCCACCGACGGGCCTAGCCCAGTGGGTTGCTTGGGCCACCAGGACAGACGGCCTGTCGACTACCCATGTGCCTCACTGAGTAGCAGGAGGCACTCTCTGCACTCACACAACCCAGCCTTCCGTTTGGCCAGCCCATCCCCCTCATTTACTCACAGCACCATCATCCTGGGAGACGCTCCTGAAATGGGCTTTGTCCCAATGCATTGATCGTACTCATTAGTTCCAGGAGGACTGCCTTAAGAGCTCCACTACAGTGGCAGAACAGACTGAAACCTTTGCAAGGGTACTGTTCTCAAACCATGAACTTATTACTCGGACTGTCTTCCTCTTAACTCAGGACTAAAGCCGGTGTTTCCTTCTGCCCTGTTGGTGAACTAGCTGATGTACATGATTTCCTCAAAGGTGTTTCGATGGATGAAATCCTCAAAGGAAAGTTCTCCTGTGGGCATGTTAACATTGGTAACGCTGACAAGCACAATCATCATTTTTATACACCTTTTTTATGCGCTGATTTGTAGAACATGATTCACAATGCCTCAAGCTATACACACTCACTTGGCTGGATTGTAACTTACAGGAAGCAGCCTTCGCCTTTAATGTAAATTTTTTTAACCTCTTATGCAAGTCATTTATGCACACACCCCTATTTTGACACTGGTGACAGAGCTTTTGTTGGTGGATTACTAGGGCTTGGGGTTAACTGGATTTCTACATTATTCGTGTATGTTGAGAACTCTGCTTTTCACCCCATAATTCTACTTGACTGGCTTTTGGACAGTATGCTGTGGACATTTATTCATAGCTATCCCTGGCTGTAGTTGTGGTTAATGGGGACAGTGAGTTACACTTTCAAAGGACAGGCCAAGTGCTATTGTCTGCTAGGTAATGCCAATTTTAAACTCCCCTTAAACTATTTTTTTCGGAATATTTAGGCAAGTTAGGTGGCTAACGCCTTGATCTTGCTTTGTGGTATACACCTCTGGATTTGATTGTGAGATTTAAACTTAGAGTAGCTTTTGTGTAATTTGTTTGTCACAGGGTCCCGTTGAGCATGCTTGTGAAGCCAGGGTTGTGGGTTCGATTCCCATGGGGGCCAGTATAAAGGGTGAAAAAACGTTGAAAATGTATGCACTCACAACTGTTAGTTTCTCTGGATAACTGCTTATTTGCTTAAATGTAAACATGTGAATTTCACTGTGTAAGAAATTTAGCCTGTTTTCAGTGAGGCCAGGGATGTCTTGTAGCTTTCAATGTATTCAAGTATTTGGTGTTTGAACTGACTGTCTAGGACTGTACAGTTATGATATGAATATGTGCTTTAGAAGAACTTTATTGTGAGCTGGCATTTTTAAATGTCTTTTGAATGTACCTTTTTAGATTAATTCACCTTTTAACACTGCTACTGGGTCCGAATCCTAATTCACTACTGCCTGCTGAATTAGTGCGATGTTTATTGGAAGGCAGTAAATGCATTAGGCCCATTGTTAACTCTACTTTTGATTTGCTCAAGATTTTGAAATGTGATTCCAGGTTTCTTGTTCATATTCATAATTCGTTCACTTCATATTTACTATAAGGGCACATGTTCTAATTGTTGTTTTCTGTGAAGAAGAATGACAGAATGGGATATGTAACAGTAATATCATATTTGAAGCACAGAACATTTCTAGAAATGTAAAATGATATTGCTTGTTGGCAGGGATAGTCATCTTATTGCCACAAAGTGGTGTTAATTGTATGAAATCCTATATCCCGTTAGACTGGTTAATCATGGACATCTGTGAACATGATGCTTGACTGAAGGTAATACATTTGGCCACTAGGCGGTGCCATTTTCTTTCACATAACACCATTAGTACTTACTATATCCTGCTATGGACTAGAGCAATGTTTCCTATTACTGAGCTGTTTTAGTTCTTCCTCTAACACTTTACAACTGAATCAAATTGATCTTCCACCTTATAGGTGGTGGAATTAGTATTTGAATCTTGTGTGGTGTTTTAGGACAGAAACTAAAATGTGCATGTCTTGGGTCTCCAGGACCAGGATTAACAAACACCAGACGTTTGAAGTAGGTCCACTGAGGCCTCCTCTTTTAAATATAATTTATTGCATGTAGCTTGTGTGATTGAGGAGGGTCGTATGTTAGACAACAGTTATGTT
This sequence comes from Esox masquinongy, assembly GCA_016801175.1. Lineage (NCBI taxonomy): Eukaryota > Metazoa > Chordata > Actinopteri > Esociformes > Esocidae > Esox > Esox masquinongy. The sequence goes on from JACXGI010001785.1 coordinate 22,650, forward strand.
TATGTCTGTATTTATTAATCTCTGAGTACCTCATAGAAGTCAGTTGAATCAAATGTTTTAGCTTGCCAAAAACTGTTACGACTGCCAGCTGTTAGTTGTTTTTTTTTTTTTGTTAATTCTTGCGAGGTTTAAACAAAGGAGCTGTACCATTGCTTATTAAAAAAATTGCTTTTAATTTGCTTTTTACTCTGTGCCTGCCTCTGAGTTTTTTTGTGTGGTGACAAAGCACATTTTATACCGTACACATTCAAGTCATTTTGAGTTTCTCTGGACACACAATGTGTGACTAATTAGGTCAGAGCACCGTCCTCCTAAACCATGATGTGTTCTGGGACATGACATCCTTTAAAAATAGCCAAGGATTTCTTTTATGAACAGCCGAGGAAAGGGATATGAAAGTGTGGTGACCACATGTGCTTTCTTTGGAGATCATCTTCTAATGAAAATGATATTGTGTTCCTGTGTTTGAGAGTGGTCTGAGTGTGATACCCTGGCCTGACCACCGTCTACCAAGTCTCAGCCAGGATTTGTGAGTGAATTTTTATCAAAAAGGTACCTATATATCTAATAATGAGCTTGCGCAGGAACGTCTTTTCACTCTGCTCCAGACTCCTGCCATGCAGGAAAACGTAGGTCTAAAATAGACGGACGTTTAGGAATGTTCTGCTAATTTTGAGAATATCGTCAGAAAGCCATGTTGGTTTACTGAAACTTGCTGTACTGGAATTGGAACCACATTATGTGCCACCGGGTGATCATAATGGCTGGGGTTCTGAACTCTAAACCTGGGGAGCCAGAGTTTAGATTTCTCTACCTGCTAGTTAATTGCATCCATCTGGTTTGCTGGTCTAAATCAGTTATTGATTGAAGGGCTCAAATGAAAACCCGCAATACTACCATAGGCCTGAAGTTGAAAACTACGTAAGAGTTAAAATATTTTTAAGTTTAAACCAGCATGGATGTCAATTAGAAAATGTATAGCATATGTGAAAGGCCACCTTGTAGGTGCCTACAATAGCAAGTGACAAAGTTTTAATTTGTATCTTAATTTGTACTTCTGAAGCAAATCTGTTTACTTTCCTCCCGTGCATTATATTGCCTCAATAATAATATGTAAGACTGTGTTATTAAGATTGTGTGAACTTTTCCTGAGTCATTCAGTGGGCACACTCCATTAACTGAAAAGAAACTGGAACAAGCTGAAGAGCAGAATGAATGAATGATCAGATCTGAGAGTAGTTACTGGTTAGGGGTGCACCGATACCAATATCGGGCCGATACTGGGCTCATGTACTTGTACTCATACTCATAGAAATATGCCGATACCACGTCATGGAAACATTTAGTGAAACACGATGTTTGTGTCGCCCCTGGATGCATAAGTATGCAATAGAATATAGAACGCAGATCGGTAGAGCGGGACTACGGAGATGTCAGCAATGACACAAGTAGAGTGCAAGGTCAGATAAATTGTCAAGAGGAGGAAAGGAAAAACAATTTAACACAAGCACTTTGATCAAACATCGTTAGACACAACACAGCGCAGAGTTCAATGAGTATGCTAATGATAGCAGCGCAGAACCACAACAACAGCTAACTCCAACACTGGTGAAGCGAAATAAAATGCCCAGAGACAGCCTGCGGGCAGAAAAAAATTAAAGAGCAGAGCATAAAAAGATTATATGAACCGTGAACAGTTTACTATTGCACGAGCATCAGAGCAGAGAAACAACGTCCTGCACGTTATGAGTATCAAACTAGCTAGTGAGGCAAGAGAAAAGTAACTGGCTGTGTCTGTTAAATAAGTATTGTCAAATAATGTTATGTTGACAAGGAAGAGAGACTGATGTAAAGGGATGATGTTGTTGCAATACATAAAAAACATGTTTGTAGCATCACATAGAAAAATAAAGTTTTGTGAGAATTGGAGGTTTGGAGATTAAGAGGCTGCTACAGTATGACGCTGAGGCTGTGGTGATGAGTGGTTCTGTGTTTGGCCAGTATGCTAAAGATAAAAGCAGAAACAACTAATTTGTCATTGGAAATAGTTTGTATTCAACAAAATATCTTATCTCAATGAAATGTACTGAAATTAATGTATATGTGACCTCCTTTATCCGTCCTCCAACTTAATGAATTCTCACATGCAGGTGGTGGATGGTAGAACTTTTATTGCTGCAAATTTCGGGGAAAAATCATGTAGAATGCCTGTTTCTCTGAGGTAACAAAACTCTCTGACAGACATTCCCTCTAGTTCTGAGGTAAATTTCCCAGAATGTGATCGTATAGTGTTTTTTTCCAATTAAATGATAATAAAAATAAATAATCTAATTATGTCTACTTAACAGATATTCACAATAAACTACCATCACCTACTTCAAAATAAATGTCTCACCCTAATGGTGAAAGCAGGATGCACAAATGTCTCCATTAATCAGGCTACTGGCCTCAGCCAAAAACTGCAGCCCACGAACAAACAACACACTCAAAATAAAACAAACAGTAAATTACCTGCAAAGTTCGGGGAAAAATCATGTAGAATGCCTGTTTCTTTGAGGTAACAAAACTCTCCTAAGGAAAATGTAAGATTATTTTCAGTTACACAATTCGATATTTAGCTAGCACCGAACATATGCATAATCTTTTGGATCGGAAAAGCCGACCAGTTGCATCCAATGCCAAGTCGGCAATACCCGTTAACAGTTCTATAAATCTCAAATTATTTTACAGAAAACATACATTTTCTGAATACATTTTGTAACTGTATTTTACCCCACGATCGTTTCTCAACTCACCGACAGACATTCCCTCTAGTTCTGAGGTAAATTTCCCAGAATTCCACATTTTTGCTGCTAGCTGTATAATTACATTAAAAGCCAGGAGATGGCGTAAGCCCCCCATTTTATGCAGGAATTTTACAAAACGTATTTACATCGTTACATATACAGGTGCTGGTCATATAATTAGAATATCATCAAAAAGTTGATTTATTTCAGTAATTCCATTCAAAAAGTGAAACTTGGATATTATATTCATTCATTACACACAGACTGATATATTTCAAATGTTTATTTCATTTAATTGTGATGATTAAAACTAACAACTAATGAAAATCCCAAATTCAGTATCTCTGAAAATTAGAATATTACTTAAGACCAATACAAAAAAAGGATTTTTAGAAATGTTGGCCAACTGAAAAGTATGAACATGAAAAGAGCCCAGGTTGCACTGATAGTGGCCTTCAGCTCTTCTGCATTGTTGGGTCTGGCGTATCGCATCTTCCTCTTCACAATACCCCATAGATTTTCTATAGGGTTAAGGTCAGGCGAGTTTGCTGGCCAATTAAGAACAGGGATACCATGGTCCTTAAACCAGGTACTGGTAGCTTTGGCACTGTGTGCACGTGCCAAGTCCTGTTGGAAAATGAAATCTGCATCTCCATAAAGTTGGTCAGCAGCAGGAAGCATGAAGTGCTCTAAAACTTCCTGGTAGACAGCA
>JACXGI010001785.1:26247-85152 GCA_016801175.1 Esox masquinongy
TCCTCTCTTCCTCCAGACTCTGGGACCTTAATTTCCAAAGGAAATGCAAAATTTACTTTCATCAGAGAACATAACTTTGGACCACTCAGCAGCAGTCCAGTCCTTTTTGTCTTTAGCCCAGGCGAGACGCTTCTGACGCTGTGTCTTGTTCAAGAGTGGCTTGACACAAGGAATGCGACAGCTGAAACCCATGTCTTGCGTGGTGGTTCTTGAAGCACTGACTCCAGCTGCAGTCCACTCTTTGTGAATCTCCCCCACATTTTTGAATGGGTTTTGTTTCACAATCCTCTCTAGGGTGCGGTTATCCCTATTGCTTGTACACTTTTTTCTACCACATCTTTTCCTTCCCTTCGCCTCTCTATTAATGTGCTTGGACTCAGAGCTCTGTGAACAGCCAGCCTCTTTAGCAATGACCTCTTGTGTCTTGCCCTCCTTGTGCAAGGTGTCAATGGTCATCTTTTGGACAGCTGTCACGTCAGCAGTCTTCCCCATGATTGTGTAGCCTACAGAACTAGACTGAGAGACCATTTAAAGGCCTTTGCAGGTGTTTTGAGTTAATTAGCTGATTAGAGTGTGGCACCAGGTGTCTTCAATATTGAACCTTTTGACAATATTCTAATTTTCTGAGATACTAAATTTGGGGTTTTCATTAGTTGTCAGTTATAATCATCAAAATTAAAAGGAATAAACACTTGAAATATATCAGTCTGTGTGGAATGAATGTATACATTACACAAGTTTCACTTTTTGAATGGAATTACTGAAATAAATCAACTTTTTGATGATATTCTAATTATATGACCAGCACCTGTACATGACATGAAAAGGAAATTATTATTTTGGCCAGTAAAAAATATGCTTGGCTGGTGGATTTTTTCATATACCAGTCCCCTTGGCAGGTGAGCCAAAACATTAATTTCGGACACTGTATGCCAGTATTGGGACCGATTGGAACACACTAACCTGTCCAGTGCTTGACATTAACTTTTTTGCTCACCAGCCACTCAACATTTTCACTAACCACCATTTTGTTGTTGGGGAATTACGTTTTATTTGATGAAATTTGGTGTGCTACATCTTAGCCTGTCTTGTTCACTGGTTAAGTCACTATTAGGCAAAGGTGGTACCCCCACTCTACCAGACACCCCTCTGTGAATTACTTTATATAATGTGGCTACACACTTGAAAAAGACAATTATTATAGTGTTAAATCTGCCCTGTTGTCCATGTCCACTTGTGCAGCAAATGCACGCTACAATGTCCTCCCTAATATCAACCAAAATATGCAAGCAATATATATATTCTTAACATAACCTAGAACTATTAACATGTTATTTAAAAAGAAATATGAAATCACCCATCAGATTTTTAATTAATCGCAGTCAATATTATTGTTGTCTATTTTTGTTATGCTTCGTTCTTGTTAATATAGACTTGCATAAAAAACGAAACAGAGCTGTATTTATTACAGCTTTGTCAAGTTATTTTTCCCCCATCTTTGCCTTGACGCCACATCGTTAATGTCCCTCAACTTCCTTCAGCTATACTAGGCTCTGTTGCTGTCGCTGATCCAGCGTCTTCGCGTACATATATTTATATTGTTAGTGACTTTAATAAGTTAATTATAAATATTTTACTCTATATATTGCATATATAGCCTATTGTTTTTGGTGATAGTACATACCCTAATCTGATGGTCTATTCACCTGTCATCTTCGTTTGTTTCGCGATCTCTCTTAAAAAACAAATCCGTAATTTTAGGCTACTAGAAGTCACCTGAAAAGTTAAAAAAAAAATGTTTGCGGATTAGATGTAGTTTGAGGTTATTAAGTTTTAATGGAATATTTTGACATGCTTGGGTGTGAAAGAAAACTAGCATCCACTTGTTTTTCCGACATTACTCATCTCCGCGATGTCTGGACCCGTGTGGTCCCGTATGCAAGGTTGCCAGATTTCATTGACCGTAAACTGTATTCTGCCGCTGTCTCCAGAAAAAAAATTTACTCGCTCAAGCCCATTAAAAATAGCCCAAATGTGTAAGAAACACATCCCACCTGGCAACACCCAATATGGAAAACGTTTCGTCCTACCGTAATTTCAGCTGCAGTGTTTCGTTGGTATTTTATATATGTGCGCAAAATCATGTTTTATCATGCCAACACAGAGAGGCGGTGCGAGATTTTGGGAAGGCTGTTGCCTATGACCTTTTGAATGCAGTGAAACCCTGTGTATAGATATATAGAATGCCACCCGCCAAAGTGGCTAGTAAGTGTGATTGCGTTACACGCCACAGCCAAATTCTACCCGCATTCGGCGGGTGGGCGGGTGTCAATGTCAAGCCCAGAACCTGTCACAAAATTGCATCTCAACATTAGATCATTTTGTCATGCATTAATATCACGCCATGTTTGAATATTTAGCTAGACACCACTAAGTATTGTGTTAAACTGACTAGTATTTCTTATGAAGTTTACTTCCACCACAAATAGTATCAATGAACTGTATGGCTTTTGCCACTGGCCGTTTTAATAGCTTATTAGCCTGAAATAGGCCTACTAGTATCTTACTACTTGGAAAAGTCATAAGAATTGAGCAATTTCTAGCGAGACTGAACACAAACTTTACACTGCCAAAGCTATTTAATTTCATTGCACAACGACATTTGTTTTTCTTTCATTCGTGAATGACATTGATACAATAACTATCAATATAGGTGACAATAACTGAGAAGATGAGAGAATCGTGGAAACACCAGAACCCAGTCCACAACATGTTTATAGTGGACAAAACTTTTGTTTGTTTACTGAAAAAATCCTACATAGTGCAGCTTTGAGTACTTGGTATCGGTACTCGGTATCGGCAAGTACCCAAATATAAGTAGTCGTACTTGTACTCTGTCTGGAAAAAAGTGGTATCGGTGCATCCCTATTACTGGTACATATTGCAAATTTGTCCTAAACTATATGTTGTCTCATCCTACATTAAAGCCCTCTTTACTGCAGCATTTTTAAGTTAATAAATATCCTCAGTACAACTCCTGGTCTGAAATCAAATAGATGTGACTTTGAAAACTAAGAAGCTGACAGGGAGTCAACATGTGTTCCATTTTGACCTTAACCTGTAAACCAAATGTTTTTTGGTACTTATACTGCTTAAAAAAATTAAGGGAACACTTAAATCACATTGGGTCTCGATGAAGGAAATAATAACAACCAAAATCTTTACTGTACATTGTTTAATTTGTTGAGAACAAAATGACGTAGCAACGAGTTTGATATATCAAAGTAAACAACAGAAATCACAAGCTGTTCCAACTTGCGTGAATTTCATCACGGCAACTTGTAATGTGACTCAGAAGTGTGTATGGCCCCCACGTGCCTGTATGCACTCCCAACAATGTCTGGGCATGCTCCTGATGAGATGGCGGGTGGTGTCCTGAGCTCCAGGACAGTCTGTGGCGCTACTTGACTACGTAGGATGCACTGATACATGACACCCCAGAGGTTCTCAATTGGATTCAGGTCTGGGGAATGTGAGGGCCAGTCAGTGGTATCAATGCCTTTGTCATCCAGGGACTGCCTACACACTCTAGCCACATGAGGCCAGGCATTGTCCTGCACCAGGAGAAATCCAGGGCCCACTGCACCAGCGTAAGGTCTGACGATGGGTCTGAAGATTTCATCCCGGTACCTAACAGCAGTCAGGGTAGCGTTGGCTAGCACTTGGAGGTCTGTGCGACCCTCCAAGGATATGCCTCCCCGCACCATCACTGACCCACCGCCAAACCAGTCATGCTGGATGATGTTGCATAACGTTCACAACGTCGTTTCCAGACTCTTTCACGTCTTTCACGTGCTCAGTGTGAACCTGCTCTCATCTGTGAAGTGAACAGGGCACCAATGGTGGACCTGCCAAATCTGGTGTTCTCTGGCGAATGCCAATCGAGCACAGGTCCCACTCGAGGACGTCGGGCCCTCATGCCACCCTCATGTAGTCTGTTACTGACAGTTTGGTCAGAAACATGCACACCAGTAGCGCACTGGAGGTCATTTTCTAGGGCTCTGGCAGTGCTTCTCCTGTTCCTCCTTGCACAAAGGAGCAGATGCCGGTCCTGCTGCTGGGTTTATGCCCTTCAATGGCCCTGTCCAGCTCTCATCGTGTAACGGCCCGTCTCCTGGTATCTCCTCCATGCTCACAAGACTCTACGAGGAGACACAGCAAACCTTTTTCCGACGGACGTATGGATGTGCCATCCTGGAGGCGCTGGACTACCTGTGCAACCTGAATGGGTTGCAGGTACCGCCTCGTGCTACCAGTAGTGACAAGGACACTAGCAAAATGCAAAACTAGAATCTGTCAGAAAGGATAAGGAGAGAGCAATTGTTTGTGGCCACCACCTGCCAAACCATTCCTTTTTTGGGGGGTTGTCTTTGTTGCCTCTCCAGTGCACCTGTTGTCACTTTCATTTCCACCAAAACAGGTGACTTTGGCCGTGTTTCCACCACAGGAACTATACCCAGGAACTAGGAATCTTTCCAGGAACTCGCTGTTTCCACCGCAGGAACCAAGATCTAGAACCAGGAACTACATTTTACCCCCAAAACAGTTACTGCTCGGGAGGTAGGACTTTCCCAGAGGACCAGAACTTTTGGGGAGGGGCTTGCGGTGCTGAACATTTCTGATTGGTCGAGTAGTAGTAGAGTTTACTCGCAAAAGTTTTCAACTGCCATTTTTAAATGTCTGCAGCCGTCCTCAGCGTAGTAAAGGAGTTCATTGTGCTTACAAACAGAATAACTTTTTTATGGAGAAGAAATCGAACGGCAAAGTCCAGGCCTTATTGTGTTTATGCTGAGGACCAAATACAGCAGGAATTGGAAATGGCAATCTGTAATAATGTGTTCACGAAAATACCCTGCAAGTTAAATGAGCTGAACATTTTTCACACCGGGAAACAGTGCCGGGAGAAGCTTAAAAAATGAAAACAAGATTACAAGATCGAGGATCACAATAACAGAAGCGTCTCTGACCGGTGGAGCAAGTGGTTTGACCGTCTAGATGCGTTGCTGGGTCACAGGCCGGCCTTCTCTGGCGCTGTGGCAACGATTGACTCGGCTGCTGCGTTGTTGGAAGCCATGGTGGAAGACACAGAAACTGGATAACCAGTCGGTTTAAGGTAAATCACAATGTTTCACATGATGCGTGTTAAATGCTGTAACGTTACGTTTTGGAAAAGTCATGATATTTGATTTATATACTAGTCATGTTATTGTTAGTCATGCTATTGTTCCTCTAGACAAAAACATTAGCTACAGGTACATCGTTAGCCTAGCTAACGTCCCCCTATTATTGGCCACCCCCTATTTTTTATAGTGATACATGGAGGTAAATACTTGTTATGTATGTAAATGTTATGTATGTAAATTTAAGTTGCAAATTGTGAAATTCGATTTGCGCGACTGACCATATATCATCATGTAGGCAATTATCAGTGAACTGTCTTTTTTTCCTTCTTCACCAGAAGGCATGAGAGAGCTAAAACTGTCTAGTAAACACGTAAGTGAAACTGTGATCAGGCATTTGTAACACAAATAAAGAGGAAATAAAACGTTATTGAACAAAATAGTAAGGCGGCCGATAATAGAGGACGGTGGCCGATAATATGGTCATATTTTTTGGACACGTCTCTAACCAACTAGCTGAAAATAGTAATATTTCCACTGAAATTTCAGAAATGATAATTAATGACATGCTAGTTAACATTTGTATGTCTCTAATAATCACTAAACACTGACAACTTGATCAAATTATTACTCGGTACAAGAAGATATTTTTCAAAACTGCTGTTGGCTATGCCGACTGTGCTTGTGTATTATTAATTTATTGTAGTGTGTTTGTTATTTTTCTTCTTAGGAAAGAGGAAAGGAGACAGACTTCCTTGTCGCACTGAGGGACATGGACGACGCTAACCGGGCCGTCCTACAGCGAGGACAGGAGCAGCAGGACCAGTATATGCAGCTGCTATACTGAGGAAAGAGTCATGCTGAGGAGAGCCGCGTAAAGAGCGATAAGGAGTCGAGATTTGGCATTCCTTGAGTCTCAGGCGGAAGAAACCGTGTTATGTACATTAACCATGTAGTTATGTACAGTGGATATAAAAAGTCTGCACACCCCTGTTAAAATGCCAGGTTCTTGTGATGTAAAAGAATGAGACAAAGATAAATCATGTCAGAACTTTTTCCACCTTTAATGTGACCTATAACGTGAACAATTCAATAACAAACTGTAATCTTTGAGGGGGAAAAATAAAAAATAAAAAACTCACAATAACCTGGTTGCATAAGTGTGCACACCCTTAAACTAATACTTTGTTGAAGCGCCTTTTGATTTTATTACAGCACCCAGTCTTTTTGGGTAGGAGTCTATTAGCATGGCACATATTGACGTGGCAATATTTGCCCACTCTTCTTTGCAAAAGCGCTCCAAATCTGTCAGATTGCGGGGACATCTCCTGTGCACAGCCCTCTTCAGATCACCCCACAGATTCAGGTCTGGGCTCTGGCTGGGCCATTCCAAAACGTTAATCTTCTTCTGGTGAAGCCATGCTTTTGTGGATTTGGATGTGTGCTTTGGGTCGTTGTCATGCTGAAAGGTGAACTTCATCTTCAGCTTTCTAACAGACGCCTGAAGGTTTTGTGCCAAAATTGCCTAGTTTTTGGAACTGTTCATAATTCCCTCCACCCTGACTGAGGCCCCGGTTCCAGCTGAAGAAAAATAGCCCCAAAGCATGATGCTGCCACCACCATGCTTCACTGTGGGTATGGTGTTCTTTGGGTGATGTGCTGTGTTGTTTTTGCGCCAAACATTCCTTTTGGAATTATGGCCACAAAGTTCAACCTTGGTTTCATCAGACCATAACACATTTTCCCACATGCTTTTGGGGGATTTGATGTTTGTTTTGCAGACTTCAGCCGGGCTTGGATGTTTTTCTTTGTAAGAAAAGGCTTCCGTCTTGCCACCCTACCCCATAGCCCATTCACATGTGGCACACAGCCAGTACTTGCCAGAAATTCCTGCAGTTCCTTTAATGTTGCTGTAGGCCTCTTGGAAGCCTCCCTGACCAGTGTTTTTCTCGTCTTTTCATCAATTTTGGAGGGACATCCAGTTCTTCATAATGTCTCTGTTGTGCCATATTTTCTCCACTTGATGATGACTGTCTTCACTGTGTTCCATGGTATATCTAATGCTTTGGAAATTCTTTTGTACCCTTCTCCTTACTGATATCTTTCAACAATGAGATCCCTCTGATGCTTTGGAAGCTCTCTGCGGACATGGCTTTTGCTCTGAGATGCAACTAAGAAAATGTCAGGAAAATCCTAATAGAACAGCTGAACTTTATTTGTGATTAATCAGAGTCACTTTGAATGATGGCAGGTGTTTAATGACTTCTATTTAACATGAGTTTGAATGTGATTGGTTAATTCTGAACACAGCCACATCCCCAGTTATAGAGGGTGTGCACACTTATGCAACCAGGTTATTGTATGTAAGGTTTTTATTTTTCATTTTTCTCCCTCGAATATTTCAGTTTGTTTTTCAATTGAATTGTTCACATTATAGGTCACATTAAAAGTGGAAAAACTTCTGACCTGATTTATCTTTGTCTCATTCTTTTACATCATAAAAACCTGGCAATTTCACAGGGGTGTGTAGACTTTTTATATCCACTGTATATTATTGCTTTATCTTCTTGCTGTATTTTTTAAATTCTCACTACGTAGTTGAAGTTTGCTATGCCACCATTCATAAGCATATTACACGCATGTATCTATAATATTCAATAATAATTCTACCAATTGCTGCTAGTTTACACTGTTATGTTACTGCTATATCTAAATGTTCAACAATACTACCCTGATTGCTGCTAGTTTACTGTACTCTTTGTATTTTGCACTTATATTTTTGCATATAAATAAACAGTTGTGGAACCAAATACGTGTGTATAGTGGCTGTTTGTGTAAATCTGAAAACAGAACTCCCACACACTGTCTTGCTCACTGCTGAAATATTTATTAAATCACAACAGAAAGAACAAACATGTAAAACCAGGTGTACTGTAGAGGCCGAGTGCCTAGACACACGTACAGGTCTAATGATGTACTTCAGACCTGTGCGTGTGTGTAGCCCATTTGCCTCTACAGTGGATGGCAGTGTCCTCTCAGGCTGGTTTAATGCAGTGACACCCCATTCTTCTCTGTACTCACCACCATTCATTTCACAGAGGTTATGCAGAACACAACAGGCTATCACTATGGATTTGACCTTGTGTATGTTGCAGTCATTTCGTTTTAACAAGCACCTCCATCTGCCCTTCAGTCTGCCAAAAGCGTTCTCAACGTTTGCAGAAATGGGTGCAGAAATTGTGTACAGTGACACACCATAGTAATGCCGACTCCAAATGAGAAATGCTCCTGTACTGAGTTGGTCGCAGGTAGTGATGTGCAGTTTGCGTACGATTGGTTTGTTTTGAACAAATCTTTTTAGTGACTTGGGACTCACGAGTCCTTTTTTCTAGTGACTCGTTCAGTTGTATCGTTCATTTGAACGTTTGACAGCGGATTACTACAACATGATCACTTGCTTCATACCCGGTCCTCCAGCTCAGTTCTCCGATCAACTTCTATGTGCATTCGCAGAGAAAAATAGATCAAGGCAGGAACATCATAAAGACATGTTTATAAGTGCTAATTAAACGCAGACTATAATAATTAATATTGTTAGTTGATTACTGATGCCACGAAAAAAAATATGAAAACGAGCACGGAGCCACTGCCTTTGCCTAAGTAAAAAGACTTGTGAACGACTGACTCAGTCAGTTTTATCGTTCAATTAAATGTCTGCCAGCGGAGTTCTACCCCGACCGCTGGCTTCCAGCTCAGTAGCCTACTCTCTGTCCAACAGCTGTTAGTTTGACGGTCTCAAAGAAAATGTGATCTAGAAAGTAGCGGGGGGGTTGGGGGGCGTTAGGCATTATTGACTCAAATGAACAAAATGACTCGAAAGAACTTTTTACTGAATGACTCAACAAGATCCGAGTCAGTAGAAAGAGTCATACTTCCCATCACTAGTCTCAGGTTTCTACAGTGCAATGGCGTTCCTTTTTTTGAATGGTTACACAACAGCTGTGTCATTTCTCCCCAGTTATGGTTGCAAACGACGGCAAAGTTACAGAAATGTGTCATTTGACATACGGAAATTCTTTATCCACTGGGCCTCAGTGAAAGTTGGAACCATGGTTTCCCACCACTCCGTTGTTATATTGTGTACCCAAACGGATGGAGAAACACGACGCATTCTGCAGTACTCGCATATCTGAAACACACAAGCTGCAGGTTTGACAGCTCGAGTGGCAGTAAGAAAGCCATTGCTAAGGTCAAAATACGAAAAAGAAGTTTGCCTGGGCCATGAAGCACCATGAGTGGACTACTGAAAACTAGGCAAAGGTCCCATGGACCGAATAATCAAAACAGAAATATTTGGTTAATCACGCAGGGTTTTTGTGCTCTATCAAGTGGGTGGAAGGATGGTTTCTCAGTGTGTGACAACAACTGTCAAACATGGTGGAGGAAGTGTGATGGTCTGGGGCTCTTTTGCTGGATCTAGATTCTGCAACTTCCACAGAGCAAGTGGCACCCTGATCCAGAACGGCTACCACAGCAGTTTGCAGTGCCACGCAATGCACTCTGGTGTACGTCTAGTTGGTCAGAGGTTCATCCTACAGCCAGATAATGGCCCAAAACATATATCTAGGTTATGTCAGAATTAGGTTTCAAATTATGGAATGGCCAGCAATGTCTCCAGACTTCAACCCGAACGAGCTGGTTTGGGATGGACTGGGCTGAAGGGTGAAAGCAAAGCAACCTCCAAGTGCAACACATTAGTAGGAACTTCTGCAACAGTGTTATGAAGAACTTTCCAAACAATATTTGATTTCCATTGTAGAAAGAATGCCACAAGGTTTTGGCTGTTATGTCTGCAAGAGGTGGCCACTTTGATGAGTAAAAATTCAGATTACATTTTGTTAAACAAAACATTAAAACTGGAAAAATGTTGGTGTTCTAAAACTTTTGACACACACATACACACACAAAATACCCTTCTTCACAAATAAACTACTAAAGATTTTGCTCACTTTAAATTTTAAACATGGAAGAAGAAAATGGTGGTCGATCTACTTAACAGAGCGTTGCGGTCTAATTTTGCACAAAGGTGACCTCTGAGTGGGTTACAGTTTGCTAAGGGTGCCCTGTTGCGTTTATCTTTATTTGGATAACAAGCTCTGGATTTGGAGAAAGGGGGACACACCTGTTAGTACAGTACGCCAAACCACCTGAGCTTGTATTGTGGAGTGTATGACTGAGAACATAATATAAAGCGGTATGCTTATCTCTGAAGAGAAATCCCTTTTAGTGCAGGGCCTGCGTGCGTTCAAGGTTCTGCTTGCTAGCAGAATGTGTACCGCGTATTTGTCATGGGTGTGACTTGGATGGGTTTGATGATCTGTGTGTTTTGGATGTTTGTGCATGGTGGTTTGTGGCCTGGGTGTGTGTTTTTAAAGATCTAGTTAAAAGCTACCCCTAGCTCAGCCTTCATGAAACTGGATCAATAGTGTGGCAGGTATTGTATTAGACTGTCTTGGGTACCTGTGTGTATGCAGGTTGTGCTTGCATTCCACCCACACCTGATGAAACAGATATATTTTTTGAGATTCCTCCATGAATTTTATGATTTATTGAGAGAGATCATGAGGAAAACCAGAGAGGAAGTTTTGATGAATGAGCAGTGGGATTCGAACCCATGCTCATACACCTTGTGACACGATGGGCCCCAGTGTAACTCAATTCATATGGCCATTTCTTAATCTAGAAAAATTAATCTACAAAAAGCATTTTTCACATTGACTGGATCATTCATTGGCTTTGCTTGTTTCAGCGGTCTCCCAAATATGGCTGTCAGTGCTTCCTGTTATGTACTTACTGGTGGGTTCAGCGAAAGACTGGTCAGCCAGTCCAAAGTTTAGTGAGACCACCCACTCAGCATTTTAGTGTGTGGGTTGCAGGGACGGTTGCATAGTTTAACATGCATGGGCTAAGGTCAAGGGCTTTGGACCTGGTTATTATTCATCTGATGTGTCTTACATGCATAGACCACAAGCATTTACCTGGTCTGTATCGATACGTCCTCGACTGCACAATTTCACTGTTGCATCAACTCGGTCTATATTACTGGAAACTGTCTTTCCTTTCAGTAGCCAATATCTTTTTCATACAAAAGCTACTTTTGTAAGCTCTTATCAGTGTGCAATGACGTCGGTAATAAATATTGGGACATTGCCACATTTTTCGCCTATTGTGAATTTTGTATGCAGTAATCTGGAGAGTGTTGCCCTTGGAAACCTGAATGTTTGCCATGGAAAACTTTGGTGTACAATGAGTCAGGGCTTATCAGAGCCCTGCTTATCGTAGTGGCTGGGTGATATGGATTAAATCAACATAAAATACCCAGGTGGTAGACAACACATTAAACAGCAATCCTCACTTGTCAGCACTTCGGCTGCTTTTCTGCTTACAGAGTGATGTTTATCTGAAGTCTGAAGGAATCGAAGGCTATGGAACTTCTTTCCATGGCTGGGTGGCTTACATTTTGAGAGGTTAACCTGTTTTGGCAGATTCTTGTTCTCAAAGAGCCAATGGCTCCCAGGTGGCAAAGCATTCTAGGGTGCTGTTTTCTAGTCACTACCTGTCCCCCACATTCTAGGTTTGAGCAATGCACTCTAGTGACTACCTCAGGTGAGTCAGGGTCCTGTCAAGCTAAATTAAGTTGTCAGTCAATTTGCTCGCCCTCTTACTTGGAGATCTGACTGTCTGCCTGGTTGGACTTGTATTGTGGGGCAATTCAAACGGATTGATGAAACCAGCAAGAAAGTTTAAATATCTCAGGTATTAAAAATTGTTTTGAAGAAAAAGTATTTGAGGCATTAACTTAAAATATTAACTGTAGATGTATTCTGGTAATTTATTTTTGTATTTATGCTAGTAGCACAGTAAAAGTCTATGGCCCATTAATTTGATGTCAGTCAAGAGCAAAAATTTTATGCAACTCTAATATTTATAGAGTGGATGCTTGCCGTGGACCATGAGGTATACCGTATAGACATAAAATAGTTATAATACAATACCATAAATGCTATCCCATATATTATCGACATCTACCACTGACAAAGCAAAACTTTAAAGTTATGCAATAGCTAATGTAGGACAGTCGTTTTTCCGAACTTCAGTCACTTCTTTCAGAGCAATAACAGTAAAGAAAGATGATAAGCGTTGATGTAATAAACATGGTTGTTAAAGAGGGGTAAAATAACAAACCCAACTGCAAATACATGATGAGTCATGGTAGGATATGTCTAGACATATACCCATACTTCCAGGGACACAGACTTGGCTAGGAAGTAAGACATGCTGACAAGGAAGGAGCCACAACACAGAGATACAAATTGACTAAGAATGAAGCCAAGATAAAGACAATGAAGAAACTCAGATATGCAGAGGGTTGGACCATACTCTAGGCCGCTTCCAGGTCTTTAACTGTAACATGAAACAAACCCCCTATGAGCACTGAAGTCGCTGAGAATAATCTTTCAAAAGATTTTGTTCACAAGGCAGCCTTTAATCCGCCTGACCATTAACACCTGTCTTCGGTCTGCTTTCAATTAGGGTGTTAAATCATAAAACTCAGCCTTTCAAAAAAAATAAATAAATAACACTTAAATGCCTCTTTTCATCTTCTATAGAGCAAGTCAGATTTCTATCAGTTTGATCGCCATAACTTTTGTCATCTTTACATATCAGAGAAAAATTACTTACAAGTAGTAGAATTGACCATTGTTATGGTCACATTTGCCGAAGTTATATAAAAAACATAACAATAGTCATTTTTCCTGTGCTTTTGGTTTCAAAGTCCTGATTGAAAGGACCCAGCTGGTGCCACTGCCTGTCGGCAGTCCATGGGAAAATGTATTCTAAAATCTCTCTTAGCATTGCCTGGAGCTTGATCTAAGAACACATACTAGCAAGGAACATGTATTTTATATGATAAACGTAAAACTAGGCTGACAGACGATATAAAACTGCTCATCCTGCTTCACGATTTTGATAGGCTGTATCTTACAATAGCTTAACTGTGCTGGATGAGTGCGATCATGACCTTACCTGGCACTGCCACTGGAAGTACCAATTAGCTAGAGGAGTAGTTCTGTCTCTCCGCTGCTTTGCCGTTTTTTTACAATGGCTTTCCAATGTGTTAGCCTATTTATTTTCCCTGACAGTTATGTTTACCTATTAATTTCTGGGACCCCCCCCCCCAGGAGGTTCCCCTCACTGAGAATGAGTCTTGTTCAGGCCGGCAGGAGCTTCGTATTGTATTAAGGGATTACTGCTGTCAACATTTACATTTACCTGGGGTCCACCATTACAAAAAACCTGTCCGTTTTTGTTAAGCTCAACAGCCACATTGGGAAAGGAGCCTTCACCTTTAGAAAAACAAACAAATGTATAGCACAAGTACAAACCCACAGTCTACAAAACCGTGTAGATACACAAAGCCTTTGTCATCAACATGCTCAACTATTGCAGCCAAAGCCCTACATGTTCCTTCACAGAGGTTCCTTAAATGTTACATTTGAATTACAACTTACATATAACATTTTAGTTATTTAGCAGACGCTCTTATCCAGAGTAACTTACAGACAACTGTAGCTATTTTATTATTTACAGCAGCAGGTAACTTAATGTTCAATCTGTTGCCTTTTGATTAGTATAATTGTTGAGGTATTGTGTTTTATTAACATATTTGTTTGAAAATACAGCAGTGCTTCTGTAGCATTGTAACGTTTGTTGCTATACTGTTTTGACCTACAGTCATTCTCATTGAGACTGGCAGTATTACAATACAAAGTGTGCTGGCCCCAGTGTTATTGTAGCCGTTCCAGACAATGCGTTTAGTGCTCTGTGTTTACCTTTTTCTTTGAAAACAACATTAATCTGCTCTCCCAAACACAGACTACTGTCAATCAAGCAGACCCGGAGAGGCCTCTGACATCAGCACAGCTCCTGTTGAGTAATCATCCGTTCCATAGGTTAGCCTGCCTTTGCCCGGCAGATAAGCGTGTGTGTTTCTTATCACACATTCTGTATTGAGCAAGGTAAAACTCAAGGCCTAGTCCAACTGAACAGGTAGCCATGTAGCATGCCATTAAGATGAGAGAAAACAGCCTGTTACCCTCAAACAGGTAGTTAACTATGGAATGCCATTTAAGTCAATAATAAAGAAATAAATATGGCTATGAAATAAATCCTGAAATAAAGAAATTAGTCAATAAATATATAAATGTAAATATATAATTGAGTCAATATATAAATAAATAGGTTTTTATTTCTAAATTATGTTTTTCAAAGGACTACTTTTATTTATTTCAAGGAACGTTTATTTCATAATGCCACATTTATTTATTTCAAGGGACTTATATTTCATAATGACATTTCCATTTGGTATGTTCAAATTAATGGGGCGTGGTTATCTCACAGTTTCAGACCAAAGCAAAAGCAGCACTGAATCACTGAATTTGAATATACGAGAAGGGAGCAAACATTTCTGGCGGATGTAAAGGACAGTAGGCCACAAAAGAAAACATAGTTGTTGCTCATTGTTCAGATGCGTGCGATATCTGATTCCTAAAAAAGCTCTCAAAATTATTGGAAGAGGCTGCCAACTGCCTCGACGGGACAGTGGTGCCGGATGGACACAACCAGGACAGCCTGGCTTGCACATCCTTTTGATTCAGGTAAGACCTTTAGGTAAAGTTGCTTTGTAAAGTGAACATCATTACTTTTGTATTATATGTATGTTAGCTATCTAGATGTTTGCTGTATGTAAACCAAATTAACACGTCGACACTGTGTGGACACAAGTTGGCGAAATGTTAGATACAGCAGCTAGCTACAGTCTTAATGTAGCTACTACTTGTGTGCGTTAGCAATTGTTTTTGCTAAATAACAGTACAAAAACCTCATGTTTGCTAAGTTAGTCTCATACCTACTCATTAGTAATAACAAATGCTACCAGTAACTTGTATCTTGCTAGTTAATCAAGGTAAACAAGTGCAACAGGTCCGTAGTTACCAATAAATCATGTATTTATTAAATTCAGTCCATACAGTAGTTTGCAATACTGATATAGCCTAAATTGACTAATTTGCCTTGATTCTTGGTTAGCCAATTGCTTGAATACTGACTAGTTTACAGATTACTCAGATTGTTTTTGCCGGACCGCGTAAGCGGAGACGGCCAAGAAGAGCGAATGTCTCTTACTGACTGACTCTGTGTGTGTGTGTGTGTGTGTGTGTGCGTGTGCGTGTGCGTGTGCGTGTGCGTGTGTGCGCGAGTGAGCGACCCTTGTTAAATAGCGTAGGGGTTAGAGAAGCGGACCTGTAAACTATAGGTCCCGAGTTCGTATCTCCTCGCAGGCGAAGCGAAGTACGCATTATGAATTATCCCGTATAGACGAAAACTTCGCTGGCTAAAACCTCCAGTGACTATAGTAAGCCTGAAATAAAACAGTTTACGGTCATAGTGCGACTGTTTCTGGTGGATTTTCGAAGTACGCATCCATGCATGCGTTTTGGGTCAGGATAGACAAACACATTTGCTGGCTACAACATAGGCTACAGTAGTTACGTTACAGTGAGCCTTAACTAGAACTGTATACGGTTATATTGCGAATGTTTCTGGCATGGAAAAGTTCATCTTCAGTCTCGCTAGCAATTGCTCAATTCTTATGATTATTCCTAAGAATACCAGTAAGCCTATTACTGGCTAATAAGCTGTTCAAACTGCCAGTGGCAAAAGCTAACAGTTCATAGACGCTATTTGTGGTGGAGGTAAACTTAGTAAGAAACTTTAGTCAGTTTAACTGTATCAATATCATTCACGAATGGCCACTTAGCTGTTAAAACGGCCAGTGGCAAAAGAGGATTTGTTCATAGACACAATTGGGTGTAGTGGTTAGCGACAAAGCCTTTCACGTGGGTGACCCGGGTTCGAATCTCAAGAGGGCAATACTTTCTATTGCGGTCCGGCTGAACTAGGCTTGCCTGGTTTCTTGTTTTTTTTCACTAACTGTTGGTCATTCTGTAGCTGGTCTACAGGCACCGTTGGAGGTGCGACAGGCAATAATGTCCAGTAGAGCAGGTAGCCTAACCACCAACCCTTCTGTGTAAGGAATGGAGGCTGCCCATGTATGCTTAGTTTACATAAAATGTATGTACTGCTTTTATTATAAAGGTTGTCTTGTGGGAGGGATCAGGATGTCAGGCCAGACTCCAATTTCTCTTACTGCAGGTGTGTTTGTAAGGCAGAAGTAAAAAATGGCATTGACTTGGTTTCTCCTTTACCTATAACTGTGGAATATATGATTAGTTGAATATTAGTGAGAATGACAAACATGGCAAACTTAAGTATATGTCTATGGAAGTTCTCTGCATCCCACTGCTGGCTTTTGCCTCTGAAGCTAAGCAAGGTCGGGCCTGGTCGGTCCTGGGATGGGAGACTAGATGTTGCTTAAGTGTCCTGCACAGGGTTTTGTGATTTGGATTTGATGTTAAATGGGTGTCCAGACTGTTTGTGGTCATCATAGGTCCCATGTCACTGTAAGAGAAGAGGTGTTTACCGGTGTGATGGCAAAATGTAATCTCATAACAGCATGGCCAACTAACCATCCCCAGCTTCCAATTGGTTGATCTTCTCTCCCTCTCCTATAACTATTTCCCAGGTTGATTCTCTAAATTAGAATTTATTCTCAGTTAACTTACGTGGTGAAATAACAGGCTAGATAAAATAAAAATCTCATCTACTTATCAAAACATCTTTAATTCATCTGTCTTAATTGCTATATTTCTCTTTACTGTTTCTTTCCATCCAATCAGTCACCGCAACTGTCTTATCTTGTTTTTTTCAGAGCTCTGATGTTGCCGACTACCAAAGGACAGACAAGGCCCATTGCAACGGTACTGGGACTGAAAGATGTTAACAAAACAATATCTCCGCTCACATCACCCAGTATTTGGAGGAAACGGGAGAGAGTAGGCTGGGTTTTAGAGTTGTTTGCTAGTTAAGATTCTCCAGGTATCATGTTATACATGTCTCTGCCTTTAAGCAAGGTACCTAATCTTAAATACTACTGTAAATTGCTCTGTATAATAGTGTCTGATAAATTACTCAAATTTAAATATTTGTACAGATTAATGGTGGGTGGGATGATGAATGCCAAATAAAAAGGGCCTTGCTGCTTAAGGAAATTTGGTAAAACCAGACAAACAAGTAATAACCAGACAAACTGTACAGTTTCAGTTTTGTTGTCACTCACCTGTCTCAATGTTTGCCATTCGCCATCTCAACCTCTTTCCAGGTTGGCCTGGAGCCCCGCCCTCTGTCCCCAATTCTGGCCATCAGTGTTCTGGATTATGATGTTTCACTGTGGGCCCTACTGAGAACTCTACCGGAGCTAAACATCCTCAAAGAAGCATGCCACTTATCCTTCTGCTAATACCAAACATACATCTGTCTGTTTACATATTTCATAACATTACTTGGATACTGCATACCACATAGCCCCCCCCCCCCAGTCCTTAGGTTTTATGCTTTAATAGTTTGTTCCGGGGGACAAGAGTCAGTCGGAAGTTTGAGGTATCCTTTTAGATCTAAGGAATGCTCCTGCTAAAAACTGGGGTCCTGTTCAATCTTAAGAGAACCTAAGTCCTTGGACTGTGTTTTAGAATTACCTGGCCTGATGTCTCCTAGCTGTCCCTGCTCAAAGTCCATCTGGTTGTGTTGCAGATCTACACGATGATAAGCCACCTGGTCACCCCTGTCTTTTTCCACCTGGTTGTGCAGCTGATTTGGATTCTGCCTAAAGACTCAGCCCACCTGTATTTACTGACCAGCCAGTAATCGGAACATGCAAAAATATTGGCCCAAAAAGGTAATGTATTCTTATAAAAATCACCCAGCACTGCCGAAGAGGACCCCTCAAAGTCTGGCTCCTCTCTAAGTTTCTTCCAAAGTCTCATTCCCACTAGTGTTTTTTTCATAGTCACTGTGCACCAATTATTTTTGTGTATATGCACTTTGTGACAACTGCCAATGCCAAAAGGGTTTTATAAAATTAATCTGATGAACAGATAACACCAGTGGGTGAGTGGAACAACTTATAACCCACCCAACATAGTCTTTATTCTGGTAATAAATCATCTTGCTCTGATTTGTATTGAACATTGATACAACCTTACAGCATGAATATTTACAGATGACAAATGAGAACCACTTGATAATACACACAGAAACTACGGCAAAATCAGTGTTGAATTTGAAATGATTGCTGACAAACTTTCAAGCAGTAGATGAACACAACTTACCAGGAATGCATTGGGTGGACAGCCTGGCAGAATTTCTGATGAAACAGAAGACCAGCCTGACCCTCAACAATCAGTAAAATGTTTTTCTAGTCCAGTTTTTTTTTAATATATGACATCACATGAATGCCTGGACCAGTATAGCACACTCATTTTGGGGTCATGATTTTTCCTTAAAATCAAACATCAGCGACATTGACAGACTGTAGCAGAACAATTAAAACTCCCCAGTTTGAATCCTGCTTCAGTCTGAAATAAAATCTATGAAACTCTAGTACTTAGTGTGAAATGTGTTATTTACATTAGTGACGAAATTATGATCTTAATGTTTACTCTATATCACCTGAGTAGTAGTATAGAATTATAAACTGGGTTGTTCAAACACTAAATGTTTATTAGCTGTAAGATCTGGTACAAGTTAGTAACAGGTTTCTAATAGTAGTAACGCAGGACATTTCAGGTGTATGGCCGATATACAATGTAAAGAACTGTATCCAGGCGTTCTGTGTCATGTTGTGCCTAAGAACAGACCTTAGTTGTCGTGTATTGGTCATGTACTACACCTCTTCCTGCCTAATTGCTTAAATAGCTTACATCACCATTTATTATTCAGAGACAATTTAAGTATGAATATTGAAGAATGACTTACAAAAAAAATGTAATTCAAATAATTTTATTAAATATGTAAACGCATTAAATGCATGTCAAATACACATACAGACCATAACTCCCATGGGAATGACTGAGTGGATATGTCAAAGCTGTAACCAACCATAGGACAGCATCCATCCAGACTGGAAAAACAGTTATTGTTTCATAAAGAGGATAAAAAAGGCCAATATTAGCTATTATGGAAGCCAGTGAAGATTGGTGCCAAACCAATGGGTTGTTTTTCAGATTGTGTGAGATTGACTGGAACTATAGAGGTACTAGAAGCAGTAAACTGACTCAGGAGGACATGCCCTGAAAGTGGTCTGGCCCTCTGTTCCTTCAAGGTATATCTAGTCTGTTTCTCTCTGCACCCTCATGTGTCTAGGACTAAAAGAAAGTCAGCAAGGAATAAAATGTTCAATCTTAAGAGATGGCTGTGTAGCTACTACAAGAGATAAGATACTGTAGATTTACTGGTTTAGCTTCTGGACTAGAGATTACATGGTGGGTGGATTTTTGCAGTGGTTGTCAAAACTGCTCTGGTACCCCGTTATTCCATGTATTTGAAATACTTAACTGCTTACACGCATGATCTAATTAGATTAACATTGCCAAAGAAAGAAATCAACAATCACAAATGAAGAGTTAAAAATGTCTAGCCCTTAAATTGTAAATTGGGTAGGTCAGGGTATTAACCAAGATTTTCCGTTAGCAGCTCGCTGTCATACATCTTCCAATCATCTCTCCCTCCACAAATGTTTACATCTGAGACAGAGAGACCGACAGGAGCAACAAAGGTTAGGCCTTGCTCAAGGGTATACTAAGAACTTTTATCTGGGAAATTTGAAACGCGCAACATTTCAGACTGAGAACTTCTATAGACCGAACTTCAGTATGCCATGCTTACCATTCTCACAAGTACTCATGTAATCGCTACCTGCTCTTCTGGACATTATTCTCTGTCGCACCTCCAACAGTACCTGGAGACCAGGATGATCAGCAGTTAGTGGGCACCGGTTGTTCACACTTCTTATTCTGGTACATTTATCTCCTTGTGGTGTACATATAAAACAGTAATCTGTAAACTAGTGAGTTTTCAAGCAAATCACCTACCAAGAATCATGGCAAATTAGTCAATTAAGTCTATATATGAAGGAACTACTGTATGGACTGAATTTAATAGATGATTTATTGGTAGCTAGGGTTGCACATGTTTACCTTGATTAACTAACGAGATACACGTTACTGGTAGCATTTCTTATTACTAACGGTTAGGTATGAGACTAACTTAGCAAACATGAGGTTACTGTACTGTTATTTAGCAAAAACAATTGCTAGATCAACATACACACAAGTAGCTACATTAGGACTGTAGCTAGCTACTGTATCTAACATTTGCCATCACTAGTGTCCACACAGTGTCGTCATGTTAATCTGGTTTACATACAACAAACATCTAGATAGCTAACATACATATAATACAAAAGTAATGATGTTCACTTTACAAAGCAACTTTACCTAAAGCTCTTACCTGAATCAAATGGATGTGCAAGCCAGGCTGTCCTGGATGAGTCCATACGGCGTCACTGTCCCATCGAGGCGGTTGGCAGCCTCTCCCAATAATTTTGTGAAGCTTTTTTGGGAATCAGATATCTCACGCAGCCGAACAATGAGCAACAACGATGTTTTCTTTTGTAGCCTACTGTCTATTCCATCCGCCAGAAATGTTCGCTCCCTTCTCGTATATTCAAATTCAGTAATTCAGTGCTGCTGTTGCTTTGGTCTGAAACTGTGAGATAACCATGCCCCATTCATTTGAATATATCAAATGGAAATGTGTCATTATGAAATAATTGTGTCATTATGAAATAAAGGTTCCTTGAAATAAATAAAAGTAGTCCTTTGAAAAACATGATTTTGAAATAAAACCTATTTATATATTGACTCATTTATATATTTATTGCCTAATTTCTTTATTTCAGGATTTATTTCATAGCCATATTTATTTATTTAATTTAATTAACTTAAATGGCATTCAATAGTTAACAACCTGTGGGATTCAAAAACTACACTTTTTTTGAGTCTACAGAATATGCTCTGAACTGCGACAGACTGATTACAAAATGCCTTTGAAGTGGAATCATACCCCATGACCCACATGAAGCTGAAAAGACGACTTTGTAATTATTTATCCCCACTCAGTAGTATCGGATTTTAAACAAGTGGTGCAACATTTTTAAAAGGTTGACTTTAAAATGACAAAAAATAGGTTAATGTCCAGGTGTATTGAAAACAGTTCATTGGCTGTATCCTTACTCCTCTCTGCAACTCAACTCCTGTGTGCAATTTTACACTGTCTACTAATTCCAGCTCTGTTCACCGTCCAAAAAGGAAGTCTTACGAGTAAAAATGTGGAATTCTGAAAAGTTTTTCATAGCCACATGAGGGTGACGGCTGTATCCATCCTCTGCCTGCAAGCCAGTATGAGTCTGACTAATTGACACGTGGGTTGTCAACTCTTAGTCAGCGTGTCAACCATATTGTGTTGTGTCCCAAATGCTCCTTATAGTTTACTAATCTTTATCAGAGACATTTTAGGGTGCCATTTGTGACAGCCATATTGTTTAGGGACAGTGAATCTATTCACTCCCCTAGGACTTTTCCACATTTTATTGTATTACAACATGAAATCAAAATGGACTTAACGAGGACTTTTTGCCACTGATCAACACAAAAAAATCAGCAAATTGTTCTAGCCTGGAGTGGCTTAAAAGCAAACAGGACACATTTTGCAAAGAACAATGGACAAAAATGGCTTTTTCCAGATGTGCAAAGCTGCTAGACATCCCAATAGACTCATGGCTATAATTACTGCCAAAGGTGTCTCTACCAAATATTGACTAAAGGACATCAACAATTTTTTGTTTGGAATTTGTTCTTCATTTTGAAAAAAAATAGATTTT
The DNA here is from genome assembly GCA_016801175.1 of Esox masquinongy. Lineage (NCBI taxonomy): Eukaryota > Metazoa > Chordata > Actinopteri > Esociformes > Esocidae > Esox > Esox masquinongy. The sequence goes on from JACXGI010001785.1 coordinate 48,385, forward strand.
ATTTTTCACTTTGACATTATGGACTTTTTTTCTGTTGATCATCCACTTCTTTAAGTTCTTGTTATAACACAGGAAAATATGGAAAAGTCCAAGTAGGGTGAATACTTTAGAGAACCACTATTTTTCAGCTTGGCACAACAACAACAATGTCTGACATCTTGTGACATGCAGACGTTTGAGGGTGAGTTATATAGACTATTCAGTATTATCCTCCTGCTGCCTTAGGGCTGGAGGTAATTTAAAAAATTAAATGCGATCAATGTTGCCACATGCAACCACTGATTGTAATCTGGGCGGATCTTCACTCCCTCTCAAAGGTTTTAAAACGCCCCCATTTTCCCAATTTTTATTGAATTTTAAGCAGTTCAAGTCCAGTGAATAACCTGAAATGGTACAAAGGTAAGTGGTAAGCTGCCAGAGTTTTTTAAAAAAAGTTTAGGTTACCAAAAACTGAAAAATAATGTATATTTCAGAGTTAAAAAATGACATGTTCAGGGAAACAGTAATGGGTTAAAAATTTATAGCTGTTCTGCAGCAATGGAAGTAAATTAAGGCTTGAAAGTTGATGCTAATAAATCCTATGTGTTTGAACAGACTTATTACACCCTCTTAAGGATTATTTGGACAGTATTGTACTGCAGGAAGGAGTATATTGCTATCATAATGGTGAAAAAAAGGCAATTAACTAAGAAATACAGGCAGACCGTTATAACCCTTAAAAGTATAGGTCTCTTTTTAAAGAAAGTGCAAAGAAAGTTAAGGTATCAGTGAGTACAGTTTCCTGCACTATCAAAAGGCACTTGGAAATTGAAGGAAACAGACAGGAAGTGGTCTGGCAGACTGAAAGCAACAACAGAATCAGAAGACACCAGCTTGCGTGATAGTGTATGTGGCTCACAGGTCAACATCTTCAAGCACAGATTAACACTGGTTGAAGTAAGCAAGTCTGTTTCAACTGTGAAGAGATGACTTTGAGCTGCAGGTTTGACACCGGTCGAGTGGTAGTGGCAAGAAAACCAAGCTAAGATGGAAACCCTTACAAAAAAAAAGTTAAAGTAAACTACAAGTATACTAAAAATTGGATAATAAACTTTTAGTTCACTTTTGATATACTTTCACAAAGTATGCGTAGAAAATATTTTACTTTTGATATACTTTCAAGAAGTACACTAAGAAAATACATTTATACTGGAGTAGGATGTAAGTTCACTTCCATTATACAGCCAAAACAGTTGAAATACTTGCAGTAAACTATGAAACTTGAATCCCTTAAAATATCATTAATATTGCCCTAAATAACCCCTGAAATCATACAAAATACCTTAATATGAATTAATGGGTCCTTAATTAAGAAAATTAAATCCCTTAAATTATCCATTCATTTCAAAAGTCTAATTTGGACCACTGAAAAATGCCTTAATTTTGGTTTTAAGGTGGAACCCTTAATAGTCAATATTAGGACATTTTAAGGGATGCATTGAGTTTACCCATTAATCGTAACTTAAAGTATCCATTCATTTCAGAAGTCTTAGACCATTGAAAAATGCCTTAATTTTGGTTTTACGGAGCTGTTGTCGTCTCGTGTCGTTTAGTACTAACCTTCAGCAGATTGTGGTGTGCGTCCTGCGCGCGCCTACAGCGAAGTAACGGTACATTCACACTATTCGCGATGGCTCAATTCATTTCAATGAAGGGAAGCGTGGTGAGCGAGTGGCTTGCGGGGCGATGCGTGGGATCCGTGAGAGGCGAAGAAAAATTTCAGATTTCCCAACTTCATGCAAATCAACCGCGCCTATCGCTGGGGACTGACCAATCACGGGATTTTGTGTAGGTGGTTGTGAAATGCTCTCCGTGCAATTAAAAGAATAAACAGAACTGATTTTGCGGTCATTTTTAAAAGATGGATGAAAAAATTGAACAAGTTTTAGTAGCAGTGATGGGAGCTATACGATTGCACGCTATTTTCCTACAGAGACGCAAACAAAAAAATGGAGCATGGTGACAGGTGGCCGAGATAGTTGGTGCTTCTGGTGTCAATATTAGATACGTTAGCTGACTGCTGGCTACCTAAATGTAGCAAGCTGGTTTGCTAGCTAGCATTGCAGGTTGTAAGAATTACATCGAGGCATATGAATTGAGTACAGACATAAAATGTAAAAATTTATTCAAATACGTTTCTATTCCAGTTTTAACCATTGTAATAATCCGACATTCCTTCATACAAATGTGCTATTCTCAAACCTTAATACACAGCTTACCTGGTGTTATGACGCTAGTTTGCCCACAGACACACCCGCAAGTGTGCTACAGGCGAAATTTCACAAATAGTGTGAATGCACCGTAAGGTCACGTGCAAGTTTCAAAAGTAGGCGCGCGATCTAGTCGTAAGCGTAGTAAGCCCATCACTAGCTAAATAGTTAGTTAACCGTTTTTAATTTCAATGAAGGTATTCGGAAATGTAGTATATAGGAGTTGTATTTACATATTCACGAAGAAAACAAATGTATCAACATTTTCAGACGTAACGTCTGGGCTTCTGTGACGGTAAGTGAAGCTACACATAGTAATATTAATGGCTAACTATTGTTGTAGCTAGCTAGTAGCAATGATGCTTTTGGGTACCTAGCTGACTAGCCCACTATGAAGCTGGCTAGCAAACTCAATATATTTAGTCTATATAGCTGGTAAAAGCAGGTAACTACTGATAATGACATACCCACTGATGATGATGGTATATCTAGCTGCTTAGGGTCAATGTCAATATGGCCAGACTATTCTTACATGCAAGTGTGTAGTAGCTATCGGTACCACATGTTGTACATTTTCATAGCTGCCAGGTCTGACTTACAAGTTGAAGCCTGAAGATGAAAATTGAGAAAAAATACATTGTTTGTAAAAGTGTGTAGGTGGGTGTTAGCTGGTGCTTGATCATTTGTTATTAAAATAAAAGTTGATATTACAGAAGAGGTAAAGGGATTACAGATGGATCAGAAGACTAATTATGTAGTATGGTGGTGGTGGAATGATTTGGTACTGTTTTCACACACCTTATAGTTTGCGGTTTCCAGGAATGATTGCTAATCAGTACAAATCCAAACACAGACTACATGAGATTCTCCTAAGATGTGAACGCCTTTAAGGACAACTGCGTCTGGCATTTCTAGTAAGTTTTATCATTTTTTACATTATTATTACATTATTATTGTGAAATTATTCAAGTATATGGTTTTAAAAACTTTTAACAACAAAATTTGATTTCTCAATGTTGATATCACAAAATACGGGTAAGAGTGTCTTTTATCTCCCTTTCAAAGCCCATCGCAATTGGTCAGAGGAAGAGACCATAAAACTTTATCATCCAATTTAGTTTTGAAAAGGAGACAAGGAGGGAGGATACAAGGATTGTTCAATAAATGTCTTCCCAGTCTGTCTCTTCTAAAGATAGTGTTGTCACAAATGTTTAGAGAGCTTTTGCTCATTAGGTAGTGCATGGCATCTGCAACAGTGGTATTGTGGGTTTGATTCTCACAAGGAGCCAGTACAAAAAAATATTAAATGTAATTCAGCAACTCCTTTAGTAATTCTGTTTGGATAAAAGAGAGGGACAAATGCTATCTGTTAAATAATTACAAATCTGGAAATGATAAAACCTGGAAGGGTGGATGGTAGAGGGCAGCTAAACTGGAATGGTTGGTTAAGGGGTTACATTTAACAGACTAAGTGATCTCCCACCAGTTGAAACAGTTGTCTTGTTTTTAAAGAGAATGTCATGAAATAGGCAACTGAATCAATATTAACAAAGGTAAAACCATTTATGTATACACTAAAGCTGTAGTACGTTGTGTGGTCGTCACACCAGATTTAAAGTTGTATTGAGAAAGAATCTTTAAAAGAAAAACATCTTTATGCTTTTTAAAAGTTTTGTTTATTTGGTATTCCTCCGCAGACATGTGGAGTCATCTCAATCTCAAAAGTATGTGGAGTCATCTCAGTCTCAAAGAACTTGTTTAGTTTTTGTTAAGTTGTTAATTGTAATTGTAACTAATTAGAAAAATATTATTAGAATATGTGTAAGGATAGCCTATACTGTTTTGCACTTGTTCTGTCTCGTTAAACTCACTCAACTATTAGCTTGAAATGTCACCGAGGGGTTATCCAATCGGTACCTTTTGTATTGTTCAGTTGGTTGGAACGGTCAAGTGTTGCGAAGCAGAGTATCGCAGGTTCGGGTCAAGTCAGTGGAGGAAGCAATACTGCTTATATTATTATTATTATTATATTATATTATATTAATACCTAGCAAACAGCGTTTTGACGTTGTGTTACATGTGCATGCATTTTATTGAAGTAAGGTATTTTATTTGCTTTTGCTTCATAAACAGAGTACAATCACCTGAAAATAGCAGAGGTCTCTCATCTGACTCCGGAGTAAGAACCCAAAATAAGTTTGACAAAATTATATTTTTTACATAATATAACATCACAGGTGTATGAAAAGTCCAGTCTTGATGTATTCCGTAAAATGTGGCTCAACAGATTCAGTGTTCCCTGAACATAACTGGCTTCTTTTACTGTAAACAGATGTGGGAGTCCTGGCTGTTTCTTGTTTAAATCTTGGTGAAGTGAAGCGCAGATTGGTTGATCCACAACTCGTGCCTGCATGCAACATTTTTAAACGTCTGTATGACAATAACAGAAATGTTTGAATCAAAATCAGAAGACGGAGCACAATATTTTAGTAGTTTGGAAAAATAATTATTCTCCAAAATAATTTAAATGATGTACTTAAACTGTATTTTATTTATTATATCTGGAGCCAGATCTTTTTCCTCCTACTATATAACATGTTTTTGTGTTGTATAATTAAATGCATAAGCCTATGGGCAAACGCCAATCAATCAAACTGTAACTAGGGCCTAAACATGTTTGTATTGACCAGGACCTTTGTAAGATTGTGTGTTTGAGATGAATAGCTTAAATAACACAAGAAAATGTTGAACTTGTCCATAAAAAAACACAGTATTTTTGTACTTTCTGCCTTTTTGATATATGTTATGTCCGGTAGCAATCTCATTGAATCTCCACAACCTTTTTTAAATATTACTTTTATACCAAAATCTATCAAATGCAAGGGTGCCGTATTTCAAATTCTAATAATTTTTTGTACATGCCACTAAGGACCGCCCTAATATACACACATAAGACACAAACAGGTGTGAATGATTATCAACGAAAACTGAGTCCAGGTGCACATAACCACAAATGTAGGGTCCAGACAGACGACAAAATAAGGTCTGGAATTCGGGGGGCGTTACAGTAGGAAGTTTAGTAAGGAAATGCACATTTTCTGTAAGGCTTACAATGAGGCTTTAGTGGATTTTACCTATTATTTCAGTAATCCATGAACGAAACTGCCTTAGGTTACATTGTGAGAGTGACTGTGTATCGCCTATCAAATTTGTACATCTAGAGTGATTGTTTTTTAATCCGGTTTAGAAAGGAAAGATGACATAAGAGGGATGAGGAGGAATGCGATGAAGATGGAAACGGCAATGAAAAGAGGAGTACAAGAGAAAAAGTAAGAAGAGTGAGACAGGAAGCGATATCTAAAGAAGAGAGCATTGCAGAAGATCCAGGCACGTAATCCATTACAAACGATACATTTACACCTTAATTACAATTAATACCCCTTAATTAACCTCTTGAAAAGCAATTGTACCACTCCTTAATTTTATCAATATTAATGGGTGAATTAAGTACATTTTAAGGTGAAAATTAAGGGGTTTTGTTTCATAGTGGTACAAGTTACTTTTCTGAGATTCATCTTCTATATTCTAAGTATTCATGTCAAGGAAATTCTATTATGCACTGCATATTGAAGATGTTGTTTTTACTGAACCTGTAACCTTAATTACTGCCAAAACATCATGAAGCCATATACTCTTATCCTATTAAATAATTTTCAATTGGAGTATTAATGAAAATATCTCTATATATCAATTCAGCTACAGCATGTATTGTGTGTATGGAACATAGAGAAAAGTCAGATGAAGCTTCATGAAGTAACATTAATGGTGAAATGTTGTTGTAGGTAGCTAGCTAGCTAGCAGTGATGCTTTTGGGTACCTAGCTGACATAACATTTCGTTGAAAAATTAAACTGTTTCACTATAAATGTGTCTGAGTCACATTTTGTGTCTTGCGTCTCAGATTTCTTTTGGTAATTTGAGTTTCTACCATGGCTATACAATTAAATTCATAAGTAATTCCTTTATTTTAAAGATGTTAAATACACTTGAAGACAGTAATATATTTCTTGTAAATTTTAAAGTGGAATTCATACCAGACAGTTGACCTTATTTTAGTAAATCTTAGTAAATGTGAAGTGTATTGCAGAGATATTTTAAAAGTAAACTTCTTGAAGTTGTTAAAAGTAGACTTCAAATTATTCAAAAGTATACTTTTAAGTACTTCAAGAAGTCTACTTCATAAATTGAAAGTTTATTTGAATTATATAAATTATATAAATGAACTTTAAAGTGTACTACATAAACTAAAATGTGGGCCAATTTAGTCTACTTAGTGCAAAAATAGTATATAAATAAGTACATGTCTAGTATACTTGAAGTACCTTCTAAATAGTGTACTTTGTATACTGAAGTATACCTACAAAAATATACTTTTTTTTGTAAGGGGAAATAAGACAAAGAAGCTTATCTGGGCCATGAAGCACCACCAGTGGACTACTGAAGACTGGAAGGTCTAATAATAGTATGAATCAGAATTGGGGTTCATCCTACAGCAAGATAATGACCCAAAACATACCTCCAGGTTGTCAGAATTACCTTAGAAGATAAGAACAAGGTGGTAGGCTTCAAATCATGGAAGGGCCAGCTCAGTCCCCGGACTTAAACCCTATCGAGCTGGTTTGGGATGAACTGGGCAGAAGGGTGGAAGCAAAGCAACACATTCGTGGGAACTTCTACAACAGTGTTGGGAAGAATTTTCTGAACAATATTTAATTTCTATTGTAGAAAGAATGCAAAAGGTGGCTACTTTGAGTCAAAAATGTATGTTACATTTTGTTAAACAATTCCATTATATATTTTTTGTCTCCATTTGTTTACTTTTTCAATGCTTTAATTTCAGAATACATTAAGAAATTTTTTTTGTGTGTGTGACTTTCAATAAAAACTGGAAAAATTGAGGTACTTTTGACCAGTAGTGTACTCCAGAAAATAAAAACTAAAAAAACGTTGCCATCTATGGTATATGGTCTGTATATCATGGCTGAGGGCAGTATCCAGGACATCACTGTTGTGTTGTGACTAAGAACAACCTTTAGCCTATACTGGCCATGTACCACACCACCCTGGGCCGTATTGCTTAATAATCATGACACTTGTTTCAGTGTAAAGAGGTTTGTTTTCTTTTCAGGATTAGGGTGATGACATTCGAATCTTTTTATTTATTTTTTTTAACTCTGCTTGGGAATTCAGGATTAGTGCTTTGTCTTACACATCTTTTCAAGGTGTGATTAAATACTGCTTATCTCACCATGCCTACAACACTCACAGTTTCACCTTGCAGGGCTCCACCTGGATATGCCCTATGGCTCTAAGATTGGTATCAGTGTAGTTTTTTGGCTAATGTCCATATTCCATAAGATGCTGACATTTAATTTAGTATAACCTCACATCTGAACCTCAGTCAGGGTAAACTGTCTTTCTAATGGTTTATTTACTTTGCCAACATTTTATGCAGCAACCTTTTAGTTCCGGGTCAGGTGCTCTAACCACTAGGCTATCTGGCAGATTTTAACAGATGCTAACTGATTGAAACAGAAAAGGCTTGCCCTTCTGTTCACAGTGAACCATGTCATTGCTCCTTCTGACCGGTATTTGGCTTTCTGTTTGAGTAGTGAACCATTTGCCTCATTTGTAATACACTTGCACTACACCTTGTCTGATGTCAAAGATATCTCTGTTTTACCCTTCATCCCTAGGGAGATTTGGCATTTATGTCCTCTTTAACCCCCCCCATTTCCAAATGTTTCCTGTTCTTCACCGTCCAGGATTTCCTCTTGTGATGCCAGGCTGACACACATGGCAGGTTATTTATAGGCTGATGACGCAGGTCTCTCCCGTCACCACCTGTTGGACCCTTCGCTGGAGTTGCTTCCACCAAGCTGCCAAAGGAACGAGGATGCGGTTGCCACAGAAACTGGATAATGTTGACATCAAGGCCTTTGAAATTGTCTTCCATGGAGACAAAATCCTTGTTCCGCCCACATGGTAGACACGGTTATCAGTCTCTCAGGGCTTCTATGAGTCACTTCACAGCAGACAGCCCGTGTTGTAGGGAAAAGTCTAGCGGCCAGCAAAGCATTGTAAGAACATCTCCCTACATACAAACCCCCACACACACACGGTATGGTAATTGTTGGTGTGGGTTTCTTCACAAGGGAAACAAAGCTCAATCAGAAAACTAGTGTAATGTCATCTATAAAAATGCACAGATGATGTTTTAACCAATAAACCTGGCCAAGCAGGTGAAGACAGTGTAGGTCTGTAACCTGGAAAACACCGTTTGTTAATTTGACATTTTGAAAATGGTAAAAAACAGAAGATTTAGGGTACCAACTTTGTTCTCACATGAACAACTGTTTGGTGATAGCCTTCCATGTTGCTTGTTCCTTGTCAGACTAAATGGCTAGTAACCTATAGTTCACAAGTGCTAACAACTTGCAGTAATGCCAAACAACTAAGTAATGCCAAACTAAACAACTAACCAGCTCTGACTGACACTCGGATTTGATCCTCTTTCTAGAAGCAGCCTCCCTCAGGCTGCTCAAGTAGAACTCACAGCACACAATCCATTCAAGTGATGGGCCCAAAACTATGATAATGCTTCATGTTTGCTAATGAAGACTGGTTACTTTAGTTCACCTGTAAAGGTCAAAATAATTCATCTGAACTATGATCTGTTCATTCAGGTTTTATTTGACATGTAATTTCTGTGTTGCACATTAAAGTAAAACAAGTTTGGTCAGATGTAATTACAAAATATGCTAAACATCAAAAGCTGTAATAAGCATAACTTTTAATGTAGGATTGTGATGGTGTTATGAGCATTTGCCAAACATGTTTCAGCAGGGACTTATTATATGTTAAGGAAAAAAGTATGAAAATAGCAGTCAAATTCCAGGAAATAAACAACACATTCAGTGAAATTCATAAAATCGACTATTTAACATTTTTGAAAAAACAAAGTCTACAATGTTCTATATTGAAGATTCTTTCCATTTTTCATTTTCAATTACAATATAAAATAGATGTCCCTATGCATGAGAGATTTAGACATGTTTTCACTAGGATTCATGTTGCCAGAGACACAATTTATTTTTGTTTTAATGAAATTCCAGGGGACAAAAGTATACTTTTTAGTTTATTACAAATTGCTGAATGGATCTTCATGTTAACCAGAAAAGGAACTAGGCAAGCCTAGTTTAGCCAGCCCGCAATTAAGTGATAAATGTTGTTGCTCTCACTGGATTCAAACCTAGGTCTCCCACATGAGTGGCTGTGTCTTTAACTACTACACAACAGTGCTATACATTTGCCCTGTGTCGGTATAGCATCTCGACATTAGATCATTTTGTCATGCATTAACATCACGTCAAGTTTGAATATAACGCTAGACACCATTAAGCATTGTGTTAAACTGACTAATGTTTCTTATTAAGTTTATCTCCACCACAAATAGCATCTATGAAATGTATGGCTTTTGCCACTGGCCATTTTAACAGCTTTTTAGCCAGTAATAGGCTGACTAGTATCTAACTTACTACTTGAACTTAACACAGCTAAAGCTATTTCATGGCACAAAAACGTTCATTTTTCTTTCATTCGTGAATGACATTGATACAATAACTATCAATATAGGTAACGATAACTGACTTTTTCATCAAGTGAAAAGACGAGAGAATCATGGAAACCCCTACTCTTCTACTGCCCAAGGGGTTTTTATCTAGCCTATATTACCCCAAAACATCATGCATGGATGTGTACTTCGAAAATCCACCAGAAATAGTCGCAATATTTTATTTTAGGCTTACTATAACGTAGCTGCTGAAGGTTATAGCCAGCAAAGTTTTTGTCTATCCTGACCCAAAAAGCATTGCACGGATGCGTACTTCGAAAATCCACCAGAAATAGTTAACATAACTGTGAACAGTTTTATTTTAGGCTAACTAAATAAAACTGTTATAAGTCGGTCGGTCGGTCGGTTGGTTGGTCGGGTCGGTCAGTCTTGGCATTTTGCTCTGTTTAACCTTCCCTCATTCCTGACCAGTCTTCCAGTCACTGCTACTGAGAAGCATCACCATTGCATGATGCTCCCACCACCATGGGAGCTTGGCTTTCAGACCTAATCAGACAATAATGTTTTGGTCTGATCAGACTAAAGAATGTTTTTTTCATGCTCTCAGAGTCCTTTAAGTGATGTTTGGCAAACTCCAGGCGGCATGTCATATGCCCTTTACTCAGGAGTGGCTTTTGTCAAACCACTGTACCGTTAAGGCCTGATTTAATGGAGTGCTGCAGAAATGGTTGACCGTTTGGCAGGTTCTACAAATTTCTAACAGGGTGTTTTAATGGTGTCAATATGGGGTATTGTATGTAGATTAATGGCAAAAAAAATTATCTGTTATAAATAATGTCCATAAAAAGACCAAATGTGGAGAGAGTGAAGGGTCTGATTAATTTATGAAGGCACTGTAAATGAACAACATGTGCTTCAGGCAAAGTAGAGGAGCATAAACCAGTGATGATACAGTATCAGAAAGTATATTTGGAAATTTAGCAAAAAGCTGTATGTGAATTATGGTTTTCCATAAAGCCTTTTGTTGACTTCCAGCAATAAATAGACTTCTACTGATAGGTTTGTGGATTTTTTCCATTAGTTTACTCAAATAATGGCACAGTTATTATCCTCCACATATAACAATGTCAATCATTATTGGTGATAAGGCGTACTTGAAAGCTGTGTGCTCTTGGAAAACAGAAAAATGTTCTTTCAAATTCAGTAGTTTAGTATTAAGTATTTTATGTTGTAGGTTTAACCCATGCCTTTTGTTTTATTTTTTAACCTATAGATGACAACCATAAAGAAAGGGAGGGGTTGCATCCCTATATTTTTACCATAATGGTTTCTATGAGAGCATGGACATTGACATTTTTACAAAAGTCTAACATGCTCTATTCTAAAAAGATAAAATGGCACATTATCATAAAAATGTGCACAGTGCTTATGATAGAAGATTCTTATAATATACTAACGTAAAGATGTGTGATTTGAAAATATTTGTCATATTAAACAGTATCCTATTGTGTAAGATTACTTTTTGTTTTTTGCAATTCTTACCTTTGTACCTGTCAACATAATCATATTACAATAACATTTTACAGAGAAATAAATTGAATTTTGTTATTATTCTTATGAGATGTGCATGTTTGACAGCTCAATATTACCTAGTTTAGAGATTATGTAATATAAAGATTAATGTGAATATAAATAACCATACTGTAGGAACTGGCAACTTTTTTTACAACATCCAACTATTTTACATGAATTCTTTATTTTGACCTGAATATGTGAAAACGTGTGGTAGCCCATTGAAAACAAGGGAACAACCACATATTTTGTATGACACACTGCTGCACATAGCCTCACGTAAAAGGGCCAAATGAGAATGCCTTGAGAATATCGGTGAGTAAGGAAAGGGGTGGAGGCTCTTAAAATGCGTCACTAGCACGCTGAGGGTTGTGCGGAACTATTTTCTCTGCACCGGCTGGTGGCACTAGCAACAAGGCAAAGTCTTGATACTTAATGAATGAACACCACAACCAATCAGAGCCTCTATGCAAACGACAAGCCTATATAGAGCTTGCATGAGCCTTTGGGATAACGCTTCACTGGCACTGCAAGTTTGATGCTGATCTGCAGAGCTAGTGTTAAGCGGTTCATGCATTTCAAACTCCGACTTCAAGCACAAATAGGACAGTTTTTGCTGCAACTATTTTGTGGTGATCAAATTTTGATTTCGACTGACCAACAAGAAAGTCACACACTCTTTGAATTGACCACGATTTATCAAACAAAGCCATTGATTGTTTTTTACTGCACTTTCAAGAAGCACCTTAAGCGATTGAAGGGGATTGATACATCAAGGTAATACTACAGCTGTACAGCATATTCATTTCCATATATATATATATATATATATATATAGCATAACATTTTTCGTTCAGTGCCACATCGACATGTCAAGCGATGCCTCGGATCAGAGTCGGCGGTTCAGTGTGCTGTCTTGGGATCAGGTGCAGCGTTTGGACTCAATCCTCGGTGAAGCGATCCCGATTCACGGCCGCGGAAACTTCCCTACGCTCTCGGTCCAACCCAGGCAGATCGTTCAGGTAAATCGCGTGATCACAACTCCTTGCTGGGTGATTAATCGTTTCATGTATTAGTTATAGTATGTTATTCTGAGTAGCCATGCATGTAGTCTTATTTTTTCTGCAAAAACGTAAACATGACATGTTATAGACGGCTATACTATTATTCTGATACAGTTTATTCTATTGAGAAATATACGCCTAACCCTTATCTCCTAACACACAGAGTTGCCTATCTCTTCACTCTATAAGGAATTATCTAGTCCAGTTCAATGCGAGGGCTGAACTCTAACCTTTCCCAAATAGGAGCTTTTGATGTCAGCTGTGCAATATAGCTTAACCCTTTCCTTAACACTAGCCGCCCTGTGGTAAACTCTTTGCTTTAATTTAGCAATTACTGTAACTGCATTTATTGGAAAGTAGCCTAGAGTAATAGGATGATCCATCCAGTTAGTCAGTGAAACAGGTCAACTTATTTACCAAGCAGCTTCAGCTTACGTTGTCTCACGTCAAGTAACCTTGTCATCAATCACCATACTAATTACCATTATTTTCTGATGAGTCTGTAGTCATATTTATCTGGAAGTGTTTGCACCATTATGGGTATTTTTGTTATAATAAAGATGGCAGTCATAATGTACTCAGCTTGACTAAAATGCAATTTACGATACCTTTCTTCAATACCAGTTCAAGGTGTCAGAAAAGCTCAGTATCATTTTAGGGCCCTTGAGTGGCTGTCAGACCTAATTTTTGTAAGGTTCCCTCAGTGGACAGAGCTATGCATAAATCCCTGAACTCATCATTAGGACCTATTTTTTTTGTCACAACAGGTGAATGTTATTTATTTAAATTAATATTATACACACAACTACAATTACATAATATTACTATTGGAATATTTCTCAAATTCCAAGCAACTACACACATTGATGCTAGCTTAAAGCTGGGGGGACCAGACAGTGTCTTGTGCTGTGTTTATCTCCAGTAGGTGCTTCTATATGTCTGGATCTGTCTTAAATCTCAATGTGTATAACCTAATTAAAGGTTAAATAATATATGCAAAGATGGACAAGCCAGTAGCATTTACATTTTTGTCATTTAGCTGACGGTTTATTTAGAGCAACTTAGGGTAAAGGGCTCAAAGGTAGTACAACAGGTTTTTCACCATGTCAGCTCAGGGATTTGAACGAACAATCTTTCGGCAACTGGCCCTATGCTCTAACCACTTGGCTATATTTTTAAACATGTATTTTGTGTGGCATTTTATGCTTTACTTGATCAGGACAGTGGTGGAAGCTAGAGATCAGATTCTCTATAGAGTTAGAGAAAAGTTTTTAGCTGAAAGAGCAGTGGACTGGACTCATGCTGCAGCAGCACATCTGCACTGGAGGGCTGCTGGACCACCTTAGGCCACACCACTAGACTATATGCCTACCAATATCTCCAGCCCGCTCATTACAGTTCTTCCCCTCTGTCGTGTTTTATATATAGGGATGATGGATGTAGGTTGTATAATGGAACGTTCTCACCAGCTGGTTTAACCGTCCACATAGTCAGTCGACTGACACTTAAGGGACTTATCAATTGGTTATCAACTGCTCTATCAAAACTTGATTTTACAGAGCCTGCCGGATGTGGTGATTGTTTATGTGTGACATTCACGATGAGACAAGTGCTTGTTTCAGTATGCAGGTACAGTTTCAAAGTTTGGAGGCTTGAGGGGTGTTTTGGTCAAGTTTCAGGTGTTTGCAAGATAAGGTTTGTGAGTCACTCTAAGTGGCTTAAAGTGCTGGACCACGCTGGAGTGACACTTGTGTTTCTTTTTTTTTCTTTTTACTTTTTTCATTACATAGCCTTAGACTTTTTTTTTTTTTTTGGAATTAATTATGGCACCACTCATATGTGGTTGAACTGTTTTGGGAACATGCATTTGGCAGATTTTCTGCTGTGACTGTCAAGATCCCATCTAAAATGTGTGTTGACAATAGCGTTCAAGCCATATTGTCATCTGCATTTGGCTTGTGCCAGCAGCTACAGAATCCAAAATCAGCACTTGAATGTGTGAAGCATTCTGTTGTGATTTAGGCAACCATCTAGAATGTTCAGACCACAACAGTTGGAGCAGGGCTCTGGGAACAGGCATGCGTGGAGAATGTTAGTGCTGTGCTGTTGCCCTGCTTTGCCCCTGGGGCAGGTGGGGGACATGGGCTTGTGTAACAGATATGTTAAGGAGTCAAGTAGCAGTGCTGCTTAATTTCTTTCAGGATTTCTTTAGCTGCTACAGCATGGATTGAAATGGCCTCTAAATAGCTGATTTAGCAATAACTTGCCTTACTCTAATCCTTAGTAAATCAGTTATTCAGGCTAGTAGGGGATAAGTCTGAACTGTTGGAGGAAAATATCTTGTCACGATTGAAAGCCAGTCTTTATGTTGATAACCAATTGGGAATGACTGGCCAATAAAGAAATTCCTGGGATGACTGGCCAATGGTTCAAATCCCTGAGCCGACAAGGCAAAAGGCAAATCTGTTTGAGCAAGGCGCTTAACCCTAGTTGCAACTGTAATTCACTCTGAATAAAAACATTTTCTAAATTACTCAAGTGTAATGTAGTTTTACAGCATTAGTAATCGGTCAAACTGGGAACTATAATCACACTGAACCGACACACAGTGCTAATTTGCAGAATTAGCACAGAAAGCAACACAAGGGCACTGGTCGGAGTTACTAATAGTTTAATATGATTTGGCATCTGCAAGATGACTCACATAATGCAATAAGCTTTAACTGAATGTTAGTCAAGGGCCCCATGTCTGTCTTGGCCCCTGATTTATGCATGTAAAGTGTATATAAAAAGTCTACACACCCCTGTGAAAATGCCAGGTTTTTGTGATGTAAAAGAATGAGACAAACATAAATCATGTCAGAACCTTTTTTACACTTTTATTGTGACCTATAATGTGAACAATTCAATTAAAAACAAACTGAAATCTTCGAGTGGGAAAAATAAAAAATAAAAACCTTACAATAACGACAACGACCCAAAGCACACATCCAAATCCACAAAAGCATGGCTTCACCAGAAGAAGATTAATGTTTTGGAATTGCCCAGCCAGAGCCCAGACCTGAATCCAATTGAACATCTGTGGGGTGATCTGAAGAGGGCTGTGCACAGGAGATGTCCTCGCAATCTGACAGATTTGGAGCGCTTTTGCAAAGAAGAGTGGGCAAATATTGCCACGTCAAGGTCTCTATGTACACAAAAGGTCTATTTCTCTCAAATATTGTTCACAAGTCTGTCTAAATCTGTGTTAGTGAGCACTACTCCTTTGCCGAGATAATCCATCCGCCTCACAGGTGTGGCACATCAAGATGCTGATCAGACAGCATGAGTATTGCACAGGTGTGCCTTAGGCTGGCCACAATAAAAGGCCACTCGAAAATGTGCAGTTCCATCACACAGCACAATGCCACAGATGTCGCAAGTTTTGAGGGAGCGTGCAGTTGGCATGCTGACTGCAGGAATGTCCACCAGAGCTGTTGCCTGTGAATTGAATGTTCATTTCTCTACCATAAGCCGTCTCCAAAGGCGTTTCAGAGAATTTGGCAGTACATCCAACCGGCCTCAAAACCGCAGATCACATGTTACCACACCAGCCCAGGACCTCCACATCCAGCATCTTCACCTCCAAGATCGTCTGAGACCAGCCACCCGGACAGCTGCTGCAACAATTGGTTTGCATAACCAAAGAATTTCTGCACACGCTGTCAGGAACAGTCTTAGGGAAGCTCATCTGCATGCTCGTCGTCCTCATTGGGGTCTCGTCCTGACTGCAGTTCGTCGTCGTAACTGACTTGAGTGGGCAAATGCTCACATTCGATGGCGTCTGGGACTTTGAAGAGGTGTTCTCTTCACGGATGAATCCCGGTTTTCACTGTACAGGGCAGATGGCAGACAGCATGTATGGCGTCGTGTGGGTGAGCAGTTTGCTGATGTCAACGTTGTGGATCGAGTGGCCCATGGTGGCGGTGGGGTTATCGTATGGGTGGGCAGGCGTGTGTTATGGACAACGAACACAGGTGCATTTTATCAATGGCATTTTGAATGCACAGAGGTACCGTGACGAGATCCTGAGACCCATTGTTGTGCCATTCATCCACGACCATCACCTCATGTTGCAGCATGAAAATACACAGGCTCATGTTGAATGGATCTGTACACAATTCCTGGAAGCTGCAAACATCCCAGTTCTTGCATGGCCAGCATACTCACCGGACATGTCACCCATTGAGCATGTTTGGGATGCTCTGGATCGGTGACAGCGTGTACGACAGCGTGTTCCAGGTCCTGCCAATATCCAGCAACTTTGCACAGCCATTGAAGAGGAGTGGACCAACATTCCACAGGCCACAATCAACAACCTGATCAACTCTATGTGAAGGAGGTGTGTTGCACTGCGTGAGGCAAATGGTGATCACACCAGATACTGACTGGTTTTCGGACCCCCACGGACCCCCTAATACAGTGAAACTGCACATTTTCGAGTGTTGCGTTTATAAAAAACAAAAGTGTTGCGTTTATAATTTTGTTAAGTGTATTTGCATGTAGATGTGTTGGGGAGCCTGCAGGCCTGCATTGTCTGAAGCCTGACCCATTAGGTATAAATAGAGGCAGCTTATGATCTGATGGACATGATGACAGTGGGTTAATTACTGTTACTGACGCTAATCTGCCAGGACTTGGGAAGATTTCAAGGCAGCGACGGGACGGAGGTAAATACTGAGAGGTTTTGCGTTCTAGAGGTATTTGATACACACACACACACGTGCACACACAATGAGGTCCGAAAATATTTGGACACTGGCACAATTTTCATAATTTTGGCTCTGTTCGCCACCACAATGGATTTGAAATGAAACAACCGAGATGCAATTGAAGTGCTGACTTTCTGCTTTAATTCAAGGGGTTGAACAAAAATATAGTATGAAACGTTTAGGAATTGCAACCATTTTCATACAGTCTCCTTATTTCAGGGGCTCAAATGTAATTGGACTAATTAACACCAATAAAATGTTAATTTTTAATACTTTGTCGAGAATCTTTTGCAGGCAATGACTGCTTGATGTCTGGCACGCATGGACATCACCAAACTTGGGTTTCCTCCTTTGTGATGATTTGCCAGGCCTTTACTGCAGCTGTCTTCAGTTGTTGTTTGTTCGTGGGTCTTGCTGCCTTAAGTTTTGTCCTCAGCAAGCAAAATGCATGCTCAATCGGGTTGAGATCAGGTGAATGACTCGACCATTGCAGAATATTCCACTTCTTTGCCTTAAAAATCTCCTGGGTTGCTTTCGCAGTATGTTTTGGGTCATTGTCCATCTGTAAAGTGAAGCGCTGTCCAATCAAATTTGCTGAATTTGGCTGAATCTGAGCAGACAATATATCCCTATACACTTCAGAATTCATCCGGCTGCTTCTGTCTTCTGTCACATCATCAATAAACACTAGTGACCCAGTGCCATTGGAAGCCATGCATGCCCATGCCATCACACAGCCTCCACCGTGTTTTACAGATGATGTGGTAGGCTCCGGATCATGAGCCGTTCCAAGCCTTCTCCATACTTTTTTCTTGCCATCATTCTGGTTCAGGTTGATCTTAGATTCATCTGTCTAAAGAATGCTGTTCTAGAACTGGTCTGGCTTTTTAAGATGTTTTTTGGCAAAGTCTAATCTGGCCTTTCTATTCTTGAGGCACCTTGTGGTAAACCCCCTGTATTTACTCTTGTGAAGTCTTCTGTTTATGGTGGACTTGGATAATGACATGCCTACCTCCTGGAGAGTGTTCTTCACTTGGATGGATGTTATAAAAGGGGTTTTTCTTTAAGGTGGAAAGGATCCTACAATGATCCACCACTGTTGTCTTCTGTGGATGTTCAGGCTTTTTTGTGTTGCACCATTGCGTTCTTTTTTTCTCAGAATGTACAAAACTGTTGATTTGGCCACTCCTAATGTTCCTGCTATCTCTCTGATGGATTTTCTTTTTGCTGCTTAAGGATGGCCTGTTTCACTTGAATTGAGATCTCCTTTGACTGCATGTTGTGGGTTCACAGCAACAGCTTCCAAATGCGAATGCCACACCTGGAATCAACTCCAGATCAACTCCACATTCCAGGTGTGAATTGATTCCACACCTGGAATCAACTCCACACCTGGAATCAACTCCAATCAACTCCATGGAATCATTACCAGCTTCATTGATGTAGAAATAATGAAGGAATAGCCCATACCTGTCCATGAAACAGCTTTTTGTCAAATTACTTTTGACAATTGAGTCAATTGTCAAATTACTTTTGGTCCCTTGAAAAAGAGGGGGCTGCATATTAAAGAGCTATAATTCCTAACCCTTCCTCCAGTGTGAATGTGGATGTGAATATCCTCAAATTAAAGCTGAGACTGCACTTTATGCCCATATTCATTATTTATCTGTAACTTGAATATATTTTGGTAAACAGCCAAAACAGCAACTTAAGTCCATGTCCAATTATTTCCAGACCTAACTGTACACACGTGAGCATGCATGCACGTGCACACACGTACATTTCAGATTTAAGTAATTTAGCAGAAGCTGTTACAGTAATGAATACTAACATTTCCATGCTTTTTTCCCCTACTGGCTTACTGTGGAATTCAAAACCACATCCCTGTTCTTGTGCCATACTCTAACAACTGAGCTACACGGAATGAAAATGTTATACCGTGGTTGTATATGAGATTATTCCAGTTTTCAGTCCTTATGTAATTCCAGTCTTTGTGTTAGAAGTTGAGGTAAATAGATTTCCAATACATTTCTCTCCATTTCACATCTCTAGTGCCTGTTACATGTGAAATAAGAAAAAAAAGTATGGTAGAATAGATACTGGGCTGTAGTGGCTGTCTTCACATTTGCTAGCATGTAGCCTACCTATTTCCCGATACTAAAACTGAGCTTGAGTCTTATTTAGTCTTGAGAGAGTTCTGACTAAATACAGTGATCACTTCCAACTGTTTCACATCTGCTAATTAAACCGACTCAACCAAGAGAGCTCTTTGGAGTTTAATAAGGGTAAAAAACAAGTTTCCTTCAGATGCACAAGCAGTTCATCTTAACAGAACCATCTAACCAAGTAGATTGAGTTAAATTTACTACTACCCCTCAGCTTTACAGTGTGTCATTAGGCTGCACTTATGCCGGCAGCCCAATTCAGATATTTTTTCCCCTTGTAATTGGTCTTTTAACCAATCAAATCAGCTCTTAAAAAGGCCTGATGTGAAAAGATGTAATATTAAAAGACCAATTGAGGGCTTCCAGAAATGCTTCCCCCTGTCTGACTGCTTCTTTCTGTTAATGGGCAAGTAGTGCCACCTACATTTGGGACACAGACCCAGTTGTCAGTCTTGGAATATCCTTTCATAAATGAAGTTGGTGGCCTCTGGGCATCTCTGGGTTTCTTTGAAAGTGAGACACAGACCAACTTTTAGGTTGTCCACTGCTAGGGAATAAAACAGGGATTTTCTCATGGTCTTCTCCACCAGTGCACTTTCAGTGCTAAGGCCAATGCAAGTTCTGCCCAGTGTGAATGACAGTGTGCAGAAGCATAAATCCTACATTAGTAATTTCTGTTGTGTTCATTAGAGCATGAAGTGCTCTAAAGTCCAAGTATTCCTTCCATGTTTCATTGTTTTCATCCATTTGTTACCTATAGAACTTTGCCCTGCAACACCCAGTAAGTGGCCCCGTGTTTCTGCCTTCCATCAGGGCTTGTTTTATTCAAGCTGCTAGTGGTCATGATAAATGTAGTTTGTTGAGAACTGTATTGATCTCTGCCTACACAATTTGATCTCTGCCTACACAATGCTACTCATTGAGAAATGTTTCAATCGGTGTGTGGGGGCATGTTTTACTTACCTTCTGGGGACTAATAGCCTGTAGAAGGTAAGTAAAACAAGAAAAATCTGGGGACATCCCCACTTGCAAAACTTTTCAGGTTTTCTGGCTGAAGGGTTAGGTTTGGGTATAACGTCCAATTAGGGATAGGCATTACGGCTAGGTTACGTTTACGGATAAAGGTTAGGTTATTGAGGTTAAGGTTAGGATTAGGGTTAAGGTTTAGGGAACATGGAATTTGTTTTTGCATCCCCACAAGTTTAGTAATACTGGACTGTGTGTGAGTAATGTTTAAGGAGCACACAATTGGTTGATGCTAGTCTTTCGTCAACATCCAAATACATGTTCACAAGAGGCATGTCACTGTCTTTCAAGTTTAGGCAAAAGGTGAGGTTGAATGATTCAAACTTTGCCTTTGGACATAACCAATTACATCATCTGTTTCTTCGGAAATGTTTTCCTTAAGCTCAAATACCAGCACATGTTCAAAAGGAGGGGGCTTTCAAGTAGAGGCAAGAGTCCAATTGAATGATTCAAACTTTGCCATTGGTTATAAATAACAATTTAGATTAATCAGAAATGTCTTCCTTAATTATGTTGTTGTGGATATATTTTCAGGCATGTTATGCTTTATTGGACAGAATAGCGGCAAAAAATAGAGCTGTGAGTTTTTGCTGAAAGAGGTAGGACTTGAACAGCATTACATACTGTGTCAGATGCTTAGACTACTGGTCAACCCATAGGCCACATTTATTAAATGAAGAAAACTGTTTGAGACAATGTCTGGAATTATATTTTATTTTTCCCCAGGTGGTCCAGGCACGGCTGGAGCAGAGAGGTGTGACCGTACGGGATGTGAGGTTAAACGGTTCTGCAGCTAGCCATGTGCTCCACCAGGACACTGGCATGGGCTACAAGGACTTGGACCTGATCTTCGGTGTGTCCTTGAAAGATGACCAGGCTTTCCGGCTGGTCAAGGACGTGGTAATCGACTGCCTGTTGGATTTCCTACCTGCGGGGGTCAGTAAGGAGCGCATCTCGCCACTGACCCTCAAGGAGGCCTACGTACAGAAGCTGGTGAAAGTATGCAATGACACGGACCGCTGGAGCCTCATTTCACTATCTAACAACATGGGCAAGAACGTGGAGCTGAAGTTCGTGGACTCTTTGAGGCGGCAGTTTGAGTTCAGCGTGGACTCCTTCCAGATTGGCCTAGTCACGCTGCTGCTTTTCAATCGCTGTTCAGAGGCCGTCATGTCCGAGAGCTTCCACCCTACTGTAATGGGCGAGAGCATGTATGGGGACTTTGAGGAGGCCATGGGACACCTGTGTAACCGGATCATCGCCACGCGTAGTCCCGAGGAGATCCGAGGCGGGGGGCTTCTTAAATATTGCCATCTGCTGGCGCGGGGGTTCAGACCTGTCTGCGAGGCGGAGATGAAGTCCCTGCAGCGCTACATGTGTTCGCGCTTCTTCATCGACTTCTCGGATATTGGCGAGCAGCAGCGTAAGCTGGAGGCCTACCTGCAGAACCACTTTGCCGGCATGAAGCACAAGCGCTACGAGTGCCTGATGACTCTGCACCACGTGGTGAATGAGAGCACGGTGTGTCTGATGGGCCACGAACGGCGCCAGACGCTCAGCCTCATCTCAATGTTGGCGCTGCGCGTGCTGGCAGAGCAAAATGCAATCCCCACGGTGACCAATGTCACCTGCTACTACCAGCCTGCCCCCTACGTAAGGGACATCAACTTCAACAATTACTACCTGGCACATGTACAGCCACCGCTAGTTCATTACAGCAACACTCACCAGACTTGGTTGCCATGCAGTTAAGCTAACAAGCATGTGCAGGGCAGAGGTGGATTTGGATCCAGTGTTTCTCTCCACTGGGTTTGAAAGAGAGAAAGGACTGAGGAGAGGGGTTTGGCAGAATAGAAGCATTGCTCTTTGTCTTTCAAAGGAATAAAGAAAACAAAACCCTGACAAAGAAGGAAATATGTCTCTTTGCCAAATGTGACTTGACTGAAACAATCTTCTACTGCTGAATATCTGTTTTGAGCCAATCCATATGTACTTCTCTCAACTCTTATTTTTTTTCTTTTGTAGGACTGATGATACTTTTGAGATGTAGCAAACATTTGAGTGTTTCCTTATTTAAGTGAGAAAAATTCTTTATGAAGCTATATTTGTTCAAAGAGGAAAACAATTTTTTAAAGAAGCAAACTACTGAAGGGCCGTTATTTGCAGACGGCAGCTTCAGTTGACTTATATTTTTAAATGCTATTTACCTGACCAAAGATTTTTATTGTTTGGAACATATGGGAATATTATTAATTCCAAGTGCCTAAAACCAACTGAGAGAAGTACAAAAACTCATATGTAACTGAAAGCTGTGCTTCTTAAAGAGGTTTGTATAACCTAGATTACTCCCAAATCTCTTCAGGGAAAAGCGTTCATTTTCATGCAATAAAGAAGAAATCCATATCTTGTCTTTTTTTTATATCAATGTTTTTTATTACTGTTTGTATGGTAAACAAATTCAAAAGTGCCTTGAAACAATAACAATCATTTATATGTCCTTGAATCAACCTCCTAGGTAATCGTTCCTCCAAGGTTATGGTTACTGTCATTTATATTATGCATGGCTGTTTAACTACACAAAGTGATTCTACGTACATCCATTTACATATGTATTTTTCCAGATGAAATTATCCAAAGCAAGTTAAAGTAAATTGTGCATACTTCATCTCCGATCCCTGGCATTGCAAGTGCCATTATCTAGCAACTGAACAACAAGTGCCGTGTATACAGTGCATTCTTTTTCAGTCTATTCTTTTTTAAGGTTAATGTAGCTTGGATAGTCTTGATGACATACTGGTAACTAAGACCGCCCAATGCCACTACTTTAACTGGGACTGTAGGATCCATTGCAATCTGAGGACATGAACCATAGGAAGCCTTTCTAAAGGCACAATGGCCTCACTCTCTGGTGTGATTCTAAAGATTTGACACAAAGGCCCGTGTGTTCTCCCACTCATGTTGCCAGTGGGAACTGAATTATGTTTGCTTGAATGATGCCATAGCCATGTCATTTTACTTGTGTAAATATCTGAATCTTTTTGAGTCAATCGAAGTGTCTGCTGTGGTCAAATGTACAGTCAAAATGTGGCAGAGTGAATGGGCATATGGAATTCCCATTAACTTCAAAAGAGCCTCTTGTTGGATTATTTCTAGTTAAGTTTGCGCACACACAGTAATTATACTCGATTGTAAGTGTCATAGGTGTGTTGTAACCAGTTCTGGCTCCAATGGACAATGCATATTAGTCTTACATGGCTAAGAGAACTGTGGACCGGCAAAGCATTCTGCTTCCTACGATGCGCTGACAAGTCCTGGTTGAACAAGCAGTGTAAAGCAAAAGAAAGTACCTTTGTGAAAACTGCTTTGTGTATTGTGTCTCTGAGGATACGTCCCCATCTTCGACTTTGATGAAAAATTTGGGAGTTACTGTAATAACAAACTATTTTAAAGAATATCACAAAATTAAAGGGTGAAAAAGGTCAATAGCAAAAAAATAAAGGTATCACAAAGGATATGTGGTAGCACTGTGGTGTAGATGTGGATAGACATTGTCTCATGGTGTCTGTTTCAGTGAAGACAGGGCAATTTACGCCTTATCCTTGTTAAAGTAATTAATCTTTTTGTAAGTCAACATTATTGGCTGAAGGAGTCATCAGCAGGGATCAAACAACTAAGGCGTAAGTCTACGCTGTTGATAAAATAGTGAAGATCTTTAAAGGCATTGTTCATACTAAAACAAGTTGCTTGGCTACTCCTGGCTTTGGCTGAATGCTACGCCACACTCCAAAACAAGTTGATTCTTCGTAATGAGTCTGGTTCTGCAAACCTCCCACTGGACTCCCGCGGTGTGCAAATATGACTAAACTTTCAGATTGTGTCCCAGTAACGGCTGCATGGAGTATCTATTTGGGACAAAGGCAGATTCTTCTTTCAAATTTGTTTGTATTGAAGACACATGCACAACAATACAGAATACAAAATCACTTTTTCTTACCCCCTTTATCCTGAAAACAACCAAAACACAAACCAAAGAGAAAGATACAAATGTCCATTTACCAAAAGAAAAAAAAAGAAAAGGACCCCACAAAAGCACAACCAGGAGTACTGCTGGTGTTCATTTGAGCCCTCTAATCAAGGACTGATTTAAACTTAGGAAACAAGCAGAGTTGCCAAGTCCGCTTATAATACATGACTTTGGGCTTTTTTTTTTTTTTTAAGTCGCTTGAAAGAATCACAGGTCGCAGGATGCGGTTTTTTGGGCTTGTTTGAAAAAATGTGGTCGCTTGTTAGGAAAATCTGACAAGTGGCTTAGTTTTTTTACATTTATGGTCACTACCCTAAACGCATCGATTGACACTGTCTGTTCACAGCCTCACAATATCAGTGTTCCTTTGAAATTTGTTCTACAACAAATACCCACATGGATCTATCCCGCCCCTTCCTCCCTCCCATTGGTGAAAAATCAAGCTAGAATTCCAAGCGATGTTTCAAGTTTCAACGTTTTTTGTCAAATGCACCTAACAACACAGCGTCATCCTGCACAATTAAATTCTTGTGACATGGCACCCGACAACTACGTAGTGAGAGTTAAGAATATACAGTATAACCAAAAATATGGCCAGACAAAAAAATAAAACAACACTATACATAACACCGTACACTAGCAGCAGTTTAAAAGAGTGTACTGTAAACTAGCAGCAATTAATTATAGAACATTATAGATATGGCAAGTATGGCAGTAATATACAAAACAATGTAAACTAGCAGCAATTTGGTAGAATTATTGAATATTATAGATACATGAGTGTGGTAAGCATTACATAGTGAGAACCAAGAAGGAAAATACATACACAGCAAAAATATAGCAAGAAGAAAAAGCAATAAAATACATAACACTGTACACTAGCAGCAGTTTAGAAAGAGTACTGTATAGCAGCAATATTGGTAGTGATATTGAAATGATAGATATGGCAAGTATGGCAATAATATACATAATGTAAACTAGCAGCAATTTTTGAAAGAGTAGGATGGGGAGAAGTATTGAATATTATTACTTAGTACAGCAGTGATGATGAGTCATCATTGATGACATAGCACTAGATACATTTCCACAAACTATGCCGCCAACAAAGTGGTCCAAGTATGGCAAAAAGTACAACAGAGCTGCGGTTGCTTGTTTGTCTCGCGAGAGTTGGCAACACTGAAACAAGGTGAATGCAATTAACTACCAGGCAGAGTAGAAAACCAGCAGTCCTCAGGCTCCCCAGGCTTAGAGTTTAAATCTGTTTTAGGGGGTTTTCTCAGTAAATTTCTATAGGGACAAAAGGTTAACCTGACCGGCCCGGGGTCAGAAAACAGTCAGGAAAACCCCTTAACCTTCAGGGGGTATTTCAGATAGCAGGGTTAACATACTCTGAGTTGAAACCACAACTCTGGGTTGACTGACTCTGAGCTATCAACTCAGAGTTGACAGTTTCAGAACAGGTGGTATCAATTAGTTCAGTCAACTCTGCGAGTAAAGCACGTGCACGAGGAGATCAAAAGCCCTCATCAATGGAATGCAGATAACGTGATTCATCATGGCAACAGGAGAAAAAGGTCTCGGACCCCGTACCTCTCCCCAGTGGAGTTAGATATATTAATGAATGCACATGCTGAATGTGAGTATATTTTCAAGAAAAAGGCAATACTGTAGCAGCAGCAAAAAACATGAGCAGAACGTGGCAGAAAATTGCTGACCGAGACAATGCGTGAGTATTAATAGAAAAAAAGGAAAGTCACATCTCGAGTGTTCCACTCATGAAACGTGTGTGTGTGTGTTTGTGTGTGTGTGTGTGTGGGTGTAATATCAAGTTCAAAGTTTATTTATCAAATGCACCGAATAACACAGCATCATTCTGAACAGTGACATTCTTGTGACATAGCACACATCTACGTAATAAGAACTGAGAAATATATAAAGCAAAAATATAGCAATAATATACATAAAATATAAACTTATCTCAATTTTAAAGAGTAGGATGAGAAATATGAACGATATGGGTAGAAATATTGAATATTATAAATGAGTGTAATATGCTTATGAATGGTACATACAAAAGAATATTCTAATGTACATTAAATGTACGTAGAAAAACATCAGAGAATTTGGAATGTTCATGTGTGATCAGTATGATCAAAAATCAGTGTTGCTGGTTGAGGAGCCTTATGGCCTGAGGGAAAATACTGTGAGTCTGGAAGTGCGTGCTCCGATGCTCCGGCAGCAGTGGTGTGAATAGACCATTGCCTTGGTGGCTGTAGTCTTTGATGCTGTTCTGTGCTTTCCTAAGGCATTGTGTATGATAGATGCTTTGCACGGAGTGGAGATGGCAGCCGATGACACGCTCCGCAGACTTCACCACCCTCTGGAGGGACTTGTGATCGGAGAAGCAGCCGTACCAGGCATTAATGCAGCCTGAGAGGATGCTCTCAATGGTGCACCTGTAGAAGTTGGTTTGAGTTCTTACAGACATGCCAAACTTCTTGAGTCTCCTCAGGTAGTTGCTTGTGGGCAGTTTTTACTGCAGAGTTTGCTTGCCTGGACCAAGTGAGGTAATCTATTTACGCAGGTGCAACCCAACAGGCACAAAACGTACTTGGCAGCAACTGAAGATGAAATAAAAAATATACTTCAAACAGGAAAAGTATAATATCAGTACAAGCAGTTGTGATGCTGTTTAGCATCCCCTACCTAATTTAACACCTTTCAGTGGCTACATTCAACATATATTTCAGTAGTAAGTGAAAATTTCGAAGCACAAAATAAGTACAATTCTCAAAAAAAGTACAATTCTTTGTTGGCCTATCTGCACATTAATGCTGTGGAAAGACTTACTATTCACATAATCTCCTTCATTTACTGAAGGAGCTGTGATAGCAGTATGAATGATATCTATGCAGCCAATCACCCCTGGAAACTCTAAAATATTAACTGATTAATGCTTCAAGTCACAAAGCTTCATACTAAATAAACTGATTACTGCTTAGACTGATACCTGCAATTCTATGGACTTCTTTTTTGATTAGTCTTGCGGGTCTGTGACTTAGGAACACTACAAAAGTGTACAGTAAACATTTCAGTGCAAGTCAAATATCTGACAGCCCAACAAACAATTGCCTTGGAAATATGCTCATCGTCACCGATGTTATACAGAAAACTGCAACACAATGAATTTGTTTCGAACTGAGAGCATGTAGGACAAACTCAGGGTTAATTGGATAAAACCTGCTAGCGAGCAGGTTAGCTTCACGGAGTGTGATGCCATAGTAACTGACGTAGAGAAACACTGAACTGGCTCTTTGAAACCGTAAACCCAGAGTTTCCATCCACTCTGAGTCTACTAACTCTAGGTTTTCACTAAACCTGCTTTCTGAAATAACCCCCAGGCGTTTTTAAGCAAAAAAATGTAGAGGGAACTCCCCATTCACATTGGCATCATTAGGATTTTACCACAGCTAGGGTTTATGTCTCCTTTCATTCCTGGTTTTACTTTTTTTAACAGAAAAAAACCCTATAAGACAGAATGGCCTGTTTTTCACGGGAGACCTGGCTAAAAATTCAGCAGCAATCAATACAACATTACAACACATAATACAATCAAGACAACAACAGCACAACATCTTGATGCAGTCTACTGGAAACATTTACACTATTTCTGTCATGCTTCAACATTTAAAACACATTCAGGAACACTAACACATGTAGATGAAGTTTAGATTTGAAGCTATTCCAGACCTGTGATACACAACAGGAGAAGGCAGTCTTTATTTGGTAATGAGTTTGGGTACATTATGTACAGTAGCATCCACCTAGTAGACCGTGTGTTAATTGCTAGTGATCA
Source organism: Esox masquinongy (assembly GCA_016801175.1). Taxonomy (NCBI): domain Eukaryota; kingdom Metazoa; phylum Chordata; class Actinopteri; order Esociformes; family Esocidae; genus Esox; species Esox masquinongy. Next base: position 76,724 of record JACXGI010001785.1, read on the forward strand.
ACAAAAGCAGGCTACATAAGTAGAGAGAGATTTTACCTAGAATGGCTTTGTATAGCAACACATACCATTGCCACTGTCTGTTTATGACCTGTATTGTCTGTATATTACAACACACCATTTGATGCGAGTTACAATAGTGGATGAGTGACTTTTTTTTAAAAACAAAGCATAGGGGAGCATGATAGATGCTAGTCTTTGTAACACAAAATATTTACTGTGTATGCATATCCAATAAGTCTCCGTAATCAGTTAGAGAGAAAGGTGGTTGAACAAGCCTTTATACAAAAATATATCTCAGTGTTAGGCTTCTCACAAGATTATTCATATACACTTTGAGGGTCAGCTAGGTATTTGTAGGATAACTGTAGAAAACAAGGCTTGTATGCTATAAGTTGTGTAGAGAACAATCAGGGGTGCAAAATATATGTTAAGACATACCTCTTGGCATGTTATTTGTGGTTACTTACAGTATTATTTTGCGGACACAAACGTACAGTACTCCATAAGTATTTGGAGACAATGACAAGTTTTGTTGCTTTGGCCAGCAATAAGCACGATAAATATATAGAATTAACATACTTATTGGACCTCTTAGTCCTGATTTAGCCCTCATCAGTGGAACACAGATAACATGATTAATCATGGCAACAGAAGAAAATGGTCTCGAACCCTGTACTTCGCCCCAGTGGAGTTAGAAATATTAATGAATGCATATGCAGAATGAGTATATTTAAAAAAAAAAAAGCAATACAGTAGCAGCAGCAAAAGAACGTGAGCTAGCGTGGCAGAAAATTGCTGGCCGAGACAATTTGTGCGTATTCATTGAAAAAAATGTCTCATCTCGAGTGTTCCACTCATTAAACATTTATATAGTGTGTGCGTGTGTGTGTGTAATATCAAGTTCAGAGCATATTTATCAAATACACCGTATAACACAGCGTCATTTTGAACAGTGAAATTCTTGTGACATGGCACACATCTACGCAGTACGAATTAAGAAATATATAAAGCAAAAATATAGCAATAATATACATAACAATGTAAACTAGCAGCAATTCTAAAGAGAGTAGAATGGGGAATATAAACAATATGGGTAGAAGTGTTGAATACTATAGATACATATGAGTGTACATGCAAAGGAATATTCTAATGTACATTGAATATACCTAAAATGACATCAGAGCATCTGGAATGTTCATGTGTGATCAGTATGAACATAGATCAGTGTGGCTGGTTGAGGAACCTTATGGCCTGAGGGGAAAAACTGTTTGTGAGTCTGGAAGTGCGTGCCCCGATGCTCCGGTAGAGTCAACCAGACAGCAGCAGTGTGAACAGACCATTGCCTGGGTGGCTGTAGTCTTTGATGATGTTCCGTGCTTTCCTAAGGCATCGTGTGGTGGATGCCTTGCACGGAGGGGAAATGGCAGCCAATGGTGCGCTCCGCAGACTTCACCACCCTCTGGAGGGACTTGCGATCCACAGGGGAGCAGCTCAATAGTGCACCTGTAGAAGTTGGTGAGAGTTTTTACAGACATGCCACACTTCTTGAGTCTCCTCGAGGTCATCTATATATGCAAGTGCAACCCAACAGGCACAAAACGTACTTGGCAGCAACTGAAGATGAAATGTAAAAATATACTTCAAATAGGAAAAGTATAATTTCAGTACAAGCAATTGTGATGTTGTTTAGCCTCTCCTACCTAATTAAACATCTTTCAGTGGCTACATTCAACATGTGATATATTTAAGTACTAAGTGAAATTTCCTAAGCAGAAAAAAGTACAATTCCCCAAAAATAGTACAATTCTTTGTTGGCCAGTAATCAGTTTATTTAGTATGAAGCTTTGAGACTTGAAGCACTAATCAGTTAATATTTTAGGGTTTCCAGGGGTGATTGGCAGCATAGATTGCACTCATATTCCTATCACTGCTCCTTCAGTAAATGAATTTGATGATGTGAATAGGAAGTCTTTCCACAGCAGGTAGGCAAGCAGACTGATACCTGCAATTCTGTGCAAATCTTTTTTTTTGATGAGCCTTGCGGGTCTGTGACTTGGGAACACTACAAAAGTGTACAGTAAACATTTCAGTGCAAGTCAAATATCTGACAGCCCAACAGACAATTGCCTTGGAAATATGCTCAGTATCACCGATGTTATACAGAAAACTGCAACACAAAGAATTAGTTCCGAACTGAGAGCATGTCCACAATGTGTCATACGAACAATATGAGGGCTAAGAATATTGTTCAGATAAATCAGGCCGGGCATTGCCTCCCAGATTGAATCTGTGTCCCCACCCCATTTTGTTTTCCCTTAAACACTGCAAATGGTATATGAATTAGATATGCCCCGCCATTGATAAAAATGCCCCCTCAGTCATTTCATCCTGGAGCTAGTCCTGAGATAAATGATTGATTGTGCAGAAAAACAGTAATGCTCAAACAGATAATCATTAGGGAATGATAAAACATCAAAGTGGGGTCTGATCACTCTCTCCCGATGGAGATTTCTGCAGAGAATTTGTGCTTCTATATCAACGGTCTCTTCGAGAAAAGGACACCCTGTCTGACACATTCAGATGGCAGGTTTCAGTTAAGAGTAGGACAAACTCAGGGTTAGTTCAATAAAACCTGCTAGCGAGCAGGATAGCTTCACAGATTATGTTGCCATAGTAACTGACTCAGAGGAACGCTGAACTGGCTCTTTCAAACCGTAAACCCAGTGTTTCCATCAACTCTGAGTCAACTCACTCTGAGTTTTCACTAAATCTACTTTCTGAAATACAGCTTCAACTTTTTTGGAAAGGAAAGAAAAAGGTGCAGTGGTCTCAATTTTTTCCGTAGCTGTATGTGTTGACGTTTCATTTACTAATATAATAATTAGGAGTATCAAAGCCACGCAACAATATCTAAGCCACTCAAAATCTAAGCCACTCAATAAAATCTAAGCCACTCAATAAAATCGAAGCCACTCAATAAAATCTAAGCCACTCAAAACTAGCTACAGTTGACGGTGGTGCATTTATATTGAGCCCCAATCAAATTATTGACTGTTGAATGTGTGCAGGTTGACATTTTTTGAAAGACTTTCCTTTATATCAATACAGCGATTGAACCTGAGTTTCTTTTCTCGACTTACACAGAAGAAAATGGAAAGATACAGAAAAAGAAAGTGAAGGTGATGTGATGGAGAAAGAAAAAGCAGAAATTGTCAAAGAAGTTTAGATAGTGTGGGAAGTTGCAGAAAAGGGCTTTAAAGGCAAAGTGTGCAGTAGGTGTGAAGTATCAGTATACTTGTGTGTTCACAGCGTTTAGGCATTTTGAGAATGTTGGTTGATAGATATTAATTACATAGCTAAATATGCTCATCCTGACACATTCCCAAGTTTGAAAGGTTATAATGTCACATATATAATAACACTTGTTCATCATTTTTTTAATCAGGCAGATGTCCAGAGAGGAGACACAGAAAGGGACAGGCAGTTGGCACAGAGGGTATAGCCTATCTTTTTGACTTGCCAATAGATAGATTCCAAATTGACAGTCACATGTAATATATCTGTCTATTGTGATAAACTTTTTAATGTTTATCTTAGGATGTTATTGCAATAATTGAAGTGAGCAAAGGAGCAGAAGCTTTTTTTTCTGGATCTAAATTTCTGGGTTTAAAATGTAACATTTAAATCATAAAGGCTATAAAGAATAATGTTTTCAACTTAAATACTTTCAAATTGATTATAATAATATAAAAACATTTTTGCTCTCTGGGGGGTTGGTGCTTCCACTCATGACCTCAGTATTTCTAGAGTGCTACTGTAGTGCCTGAAGTGCCTGAAAGTGCCTGAACCCTTTAGAATGTTCTATATTTCTGCATAAATATGACCTAAAACATTTTTTCTGATTTTCACAAGTCATAAAAGTCTATTAAGAGAACCAAATTAAACAAATGAGACAAAATGATTATACTTGGTCATTAATTTATTGAGATTACATATCTGTGAGTGGCAAAGGTATGTGAACCACTAGGATAAACAGTCAATTCAAAGAATCAGAGTCAGGTGTTTTCAGTCAATGGGATGACAACGAGGTGTGAGTGGGCACCCTGTTTTATTTAGAACAGGAATCTATCAAAGTCTGATCTTGACGACACGTTTGTGGAAAAGTACCATGGCATGAAACAAACGACATTTCTGAGGATCTCAGAAAAAGGGTTGTTGATGCTCATAAGGCTGGAAAAGGTTACAAAACCATCTCTAAAGAGTTTGGATTCCACCAATCCACAGTCAGACGGATTGTGCACAAATGGAGGAAATTGAAGACTACTGTCATCCTCCCCAGGAGTGGTCGACCAACAAGATCAGTCCAAAGGCAAGGTGTGTAAAAGTCTGTGAGGTCACAAAGGAACCCAGGGTAACTTCTAAGCAACTAAAGTCCTCTCTCACATTGGCTAATGTCAATGTTCATGAGTCCACCAACAGGAGAACACTGAACAACAATGTGCATGGCATGGCTGCAAGGAGGAAGACACTCCTCTCCAAAAATAATATTGCTGCCTATCTGCAGTTTGCTCAAGATCATGTGGACAAGCCAGAAGAGCATTGGAAAAATGGTTTCTGGACAGACAAAATAGAACTTTTTGGTTTTAATGAGAAGCGTTATGTTTGGCGAAAGTATAACACTGCATTCCAGCATAAGAACCTTAATCCATCTATGAAACATGGTGGTGGTAGAGTCATAGGCCCATTTTGCTGCAAGTCTGTCTACCATAAAATGGTTAAGGAAGAATGAAGTTAATGTTTTGGAATGTCTAAGTCCTGACCTTAATCCGATCTAAATGTTGTGGAAGGACCTGAAGCGAGCAGTTCATGTGAGGATGCTGTTCTGTACTGAGGAATAGGCTAAAAATCCTCCAAGCTGATGTGCAGGACTGATCAACAGTTACCGGAAACATTTAGTTGCAGTTATTGCTGGACATGGGGGTCACAGCAGATACTAAAGGGAAAGGTTCATATACTTTTGCCACTCACAGATATGTAATATTGGATAATTATCCTCAATAAATAAATGGCCAGGTATAATATTTTTGTTTAATTGGGTTCTCTTTATCTACTTTTAGGACTTGAGAAAAACTGATGATCTTTTATGTCATATTTATGCAGAAATATAGAAAATTCTAAAGGGTTCACAAACTTTCAAGCACCACTGTAATTACAGTCTTGGCTACAGTGACTATTGAAATCTGTAGCTAGCAATAACTATGTAAAACACATAACTATTTTTAGAAATATCTGCCCAACCATGCTTACTAGGGATCGGTCAGTCTACTATTGTACATGAACAGAAGTACAGAAGTGTTTTTAATTTTGCCAACTGACCATTTAGTAGAACAAATTGTGGTGCTTTATTTGAAAGTTGAGAATGTTTATATTTGCTTGTTATAATGAAATTATAATTGGAAAAATGTATTTCCAGTGGTAAAAGTGTTAATGTTTGTGTTTAAGTGTAGTGGGGTTACTGCAAAGGTACAGCCGGCTCAGCATAACCTCAGTGCTTACATTACAGTTGCCTATGTGTAATCCACTTGGCAAATGATGGAAGAGCATGAATTTGCTTGACAAAAGAAAAATATCATTGCAACTTATTTCTACGGGTAAATCTGTGTTAATGTTTGTTGTTTGTTGGCATGGTACTAGCAGGATAAATGCACCCATTTTTATAAGAAATGCATCAGTTCTAATATTTGTAATTAGTATATTAAAGGGGAGCTCTGGTGACATTGCCCCTTTATGTTAATATGTCCAATTACTTTGGTCCCCTGAACTGTGGCGAACTATAAAAAGGGCTGTAATTTCTACACGGTTCATGGGTTATGGATGTACATTTTTCAAAAGAAGTTCATGGTCTGCACTTTAACTCCTTAGCCATTATTTTGTTTCAAATCCAATGAGTACAGAGCCAAAACAACAACACTTGTGTCACTGACCAAAAACGTACAGACTGCACTGTAGCTGGAAACAACGCACTTGCAGGTAAGTCTTTCAAAATGTGTTTGCCCAGATTATGTGTTCAGTATGGGAATGGCTTTATCGAGTACACACATACTATGTCAAATGACTCAGCAGACCCCCCCTCATTCCTCTACATGTCTTTCTGTCCTGTACCCACCCTCCTTCCTTTCTTTCATCCAGACTGTCCCAGGCTGTCGTTAACCCCTTGCAATCACAGAGCGATGTGTTTGGCCTGGACCGGGTCTCTTCAGCCAGACTTAGCACTGTGCTGATCAACTCACCAGTTTCTCACCAACATTCAATCGGTCACTAGAGCAATACACTATTCCTGCCTGTTTCAAATTCACCACACTTGTTCCAGTCCCGAAAAAGTAGGTGTCCTCTCTGAACAACTAGACCTGTCTCACACCCTGGTCCAGAGATGCTGTCGATTCACTAAACTTAAAGTCTAATTTGAGTCCCAAGTCACTTATGCTTGAGTCTGGATCGAGTCACGAGTCCCAATGGTTCAATCTAAGTCAAGCGCAAGTCCAATCCAAATCCCAGTCACCAAAGTTTGAGTCATGAGTCTCTGGCCAAAGTCTGAGTTCAGGTGCTCAAGCCCTGGTCTTAATAAGTCCCTGGGTCCACAAACAAAGAAAGCTAGTTAAATCCATAAATATTTGGATACTGACACAATTTTCATAATCAAGATGTATATAGGCAGGTACGTAGACAACTATGAAGGTAAGTGCCAAGGCAATATGACAGATTTGCAATCACACATTCAACAACTTAGCTACTCAGTGAATGTAACATTGACGTTAGCTAGTTCATGTTAATTATCTTGCAGGGAATCTAGCTGAAAGTGTTTGTATTTGTGTTAGCTTGCAATATAATAATGCTAGCGAGTTATAATGCCTAACAATAAGTTTTATTTCATATATTCTGCACAGTATCTAACAGATATACACTGACAGGGAAGGCTGCCTGTCACAAGTCCCTGAGGAAGAGCGTAAAGCCGCACAGCATGCGAGTAAGGAAAGATGATAGATACTGTAGATACTAGCAACATTGCTAAGAAAACGTATTCTGTAGGACACTGTAATTCTGGTCAACATATGTAGGAGACAGTGTTTACCTTTAATTTTATCACTAGATTATCGTATCACTCTCATGAGTATACATAACTGAGGGTTGTTGAACAAGCAACAAAAGCTTTAACCTGCTCCAGTTGTCTTTATGGCCTACCTTGAGGGCCTGATTTGTGCACCTCGTCAGTCCTAACCGGGATACATTGTGGTAAATTACATGTGCTTTTCATTTCTGCACTTAACGTTTTTCTTCACTTCATAGATGTTAAAGCACTCTGTACCAGTGATAGTGGTTCGAAGCCACTGCTCCTGAGTTGCAGGAAGTGCTACGTGCAACCACCTGGTTGGTCAGCTTTACCAGACGGCACACTTCTCACTACTCAACACTCTTGCTGCACCACCTGTTCACAGCTGCACAGAGACAGAACAACGTTGGCACAAGCAAAGAACACTTGTGAGTCTTAACAGTGCCCAAAACAATGCACATACATTAGTTATCCTTTGCAATAGTGTCTGTTGCAAAAGATTGTTACTCCTTGTTCTTTAGGGTGTGTAGCCTGGTCTGGTTGATAGCATGGAGGTTCGGAAACCAACTAACTCATGTGCTGATGGAAAAAGGTAAGGTTAGAGGCACCTCAAATTAATGTTTTAGCAATTTGATATTTGGAGTTTGTAAATCTGTATGTTATAATCCATGTTATTTGATGTTTACTGAGCTTTTACCCCTTTAAGCCAACAATTATGCCCACAAAAATGCTTAAATGTTTTTGCAGGAGTACCCTCTACAAAGCTCTCCATGGACAAATGCCTGACATGGACCTTCTCCACGTCTCAGAAACATATGCTAACTTTACTCCACTTACTGCCCCTCATGTGACAACCGTGGACATGCCAGCCAATGTTCCTCTGATTGAGTCTGCCTTTGGGCCAGTGCAAGCTGGCAGTGTACTGTCTTATCAACCTCCACAGCCAAAAACCCATGAAATTGTGAAGATACCTGATGCCCCTTCTACACCACCACTTCCATTAGATGGCTGCAGGCTTCAGTCTTCTAAGTGTGTCTACATCCTTATTCATCAAGAGCAGCTCCACGACAAAGCATTAGAGACAACCTACAAGATGTCACACAAAATCTAGGCTGGTACAAAGGAGAAGAGCAGCAGCACCGAATGGCATCAGCTTAGGAAAAGGAGAATAACAACCTTGTGTTTCCCAGAGGTTTGCCATGTACCAGGGGAGACATCCACTGATCACCTAGCGGAACGGATGTTCAAGGGATCTGGTATGCAGACCATGGAGATGAAAAGAGGGCTGCACATTGAAAAATGGTAACAACTTCCCATGTGG
>JACXGI010001786.1:0-20241 GCA_016801175.1 Esox masquinongy
GTTAACATAGACAAAAAATAGGGCGATAACAAAATCTAGGTTTTTAGATAATAAATGTTTAAGTTAAAGAAATGAAAAGTAATATGTTTAAACAACAACTTAAAAGTCAAGAAACTAATCAATGTTTGAAAACCCAGTTTGTTAGATTGTAAGTATCATTTATCCAGTTTATCTTTTAATGTTGGGGCTGCCAGGATGAGTGCCCGAAGAGAAATTCGGGTTAATTGTCTTGCTCAGGCAGAGAAGTATATATATTTTCAACTTGCCAGCTCTCCATTCTATCTAGCAACATTTCGGCTACTGTCAGAAGCTCTAACCGCTAGGCTACAACTTAATGGTGTGGTTTATAAAACAAGTGATCACTTTCATGTTTTGGTGTTCAGGTCCAAACAGTCATGTTGTGAATATTTCTTAAGCTCTGCATGTACATGTATGGAAGGAATTATTCAAATCAAAATCAGTGCAGTCAAAAAGGAATTCAATTCAAATGGGTTACTGAAACTATTGAAACTGAAACAGTCAGATGTTTTGACAACTTGACACACTCTAACATAATTTTTCAATGACTCCCCTGTCCTGTAATTATAAACACAATCGATTCCACACGATACTTGAGTCAAATACATGAGGCATTGGACAGTGATACACAAACACCCCATGTAGCGTAGGCGTGTATCTGTGTCAGGCGAGTAGGGTAATTAAGTGCAGTGAATAGGCTGGAGAGTGAGACCAGGTAACGTATCCTGATTATCTGCCAATTGTGCTGCCTCCGCTGCCATCTGCCCACTGACCCTTCTCATGTAATAACACTCAATTGCTTAAACACATGGTCGTGATTTGGCCGATCTGGGACCTGACAGATATTTTTGGCTGCCACTGTTCTTTGTGATATCCGTTCCATTCGTTATGTCTGATTAGAATCATCCTGAGGACAGTAAATCATCAGGGCAGACGTGAAATCTTTATACTATCTATATTTAAGTCTATTATAGCACATTGTACTGACTGCAAATTATTTTGATGGAATTATCTATTTTTTCCCGGTTTTTTTTACTTCCGATTTTCTGAGCAAATTTTTTTGATTCCGTTCCTTCTTTTTGTTTAGTTTTTTTTAGAAAATGAAAATGACTGAGACAACATTGTTGACAATGCACAGAGCGTGGTGATTTCTGCATGTCTGACTGTTACACATTCTCTTAGGACTCTTCCTGATGTGAAGGATAAGAAAAGCTTTTCAAATGACAATTTGCCAAATCATAACAACAGCATAAATACCATACATTTATTTAATGTAACATAAAAGAGCCAGCTGCTGGATTGTCAGTCAAGGACCTTGTGAAGTGTAAACTCTCCATACATGAGTCACATTCTTTCTGAGGATGATGTCACTAAGCATTTACCTCAACACAACCCAGGTTACAACTAGCAGTACTTGGCTGGCTGGCTGGTGTTATGTTGCAGCAGGTAGCTTCTATTTCAGGAGGGGCGCAGACAGACAGTGCAGTAATTCCCTAATCTGATCATGTGCCCGCCCAACTCAAACAAACTGAATAATGTTGGCCTATCCCTCCCTCAGCCAGCCAAATCAATTGTCGTCATTAATGCTTCTTACTCCTTGCCCACTCGTTTCACTCTCACAATGGATTGGTTGTCACTGTTAATGTGAGAGGCAGCCTGCTGAAACCTGTGTAGTGTGTTAATGGTGACGCAATACAATGCCATACAAATCCATTCAGCCTATGGCCAAGTAGTTTAGCTCTTTTGCGAAGGAAATTCTGCACAGGATTAGAGTCTGCTTTTGTATACACACCCATAGTACCTGGAAATCAGCATGTGAACATGTAACTGCATCAAATAAAACTGTAATATTTTAAACATTGTAATGACGTTGGTTTCAGAGCCAAAATCAATTGCCTTTCAATCCAAGACTGTTGGAGCCACCTGCCTTCCTGGGTTTACAACCGGACAAATGCTAATTGTAATTTTTTGAAAGTGCCCATGGGTTTATGCCACTAAAGTACATGCTGACCATAGGCCTCTGCAGCAAAACCTCTGAAAGCTACTGTTTTTGCCAGGCAAACCATTGTTACGGGCATAAACTGGGATGTAGATTCACAGGAAAATTCTACTGGACTGATTTTCTGTAAGGTAGTGGAAACTCGATTGGATTAAATTTTGACTAAATGTTTCAATATTTACTGCTTGACAAGCAGTGTAAGACGGTTTATCATAAGCCTACTGACAGCAGATTGCAGGCCATATTTTCTGCTTTAATGGCTTTTTATTTGAATTGATGGTTGCAACGGATTTGCTGCTGTGATTATATTATGTTGACTTACGTCACTGTGAATGGACTTTATTAAGACATGGCAGATTTGCTCCAATGCTCTTTACTGTTTTGTATTCCTTTCTACAGGAGCCAAGCCCACAGCAGCCACAGCAACAAAACACACACACATTCCAACAAACACACAAACTCATACTCAGCCATCTAGTCATTCACAAACAAACCTTTCCACCCAACCCATTCTAACAAAACAAGGTTGAGTACACATGGTACTGTTCTCTGTTGTTGGAATTACATTCTCTCTTTCAGAATCCACTTACTGTTGTATGGGAGCTACTCCACCCTCTCATTCTGGCCCAGAGCTAATCAATACTACTGATTTCTCACACCAGCCTTCTGTTCTTTCTGGGATTGAGACACCAGCAGGCAGCTCTATCTCATTTTGCAATAATTCTCCCGTGTCTTAGTTAGAACAATTAAAACAAATCAACTTGGCTTCAGTTTCCGACGTGTGGTGTTGTGTTATGTTCCCCAACGTCCAGATTCAAGTTCTATGATGATGGTTGATGAATCGTGGATGAAGGAACTTGTTGAAAGGGGGTAGAGAACAGATCAGGCTCCCTCAGGGTTTCATTGAGCACTGTGTTCGACTGATAGACTGAGTGTGTTTGAACGCTGTTTCCTTTCTGTAGTCAGTCAGCCAGCTTCTGCCTGTCTCATTACTGACCATGGTAAAGCCTAACGGCTTGTTAAAGACTACCGCTGTCTGATGAAGCACAGATCCTCCGAGACGGGACAGCAGGCAGACAAAGGTGCGCCTCAGGTTAGGCAAACCAAAGCAGCTCGAGTCAAGAGCTACTCACATCCATGATGACTTGTTCAGAATGGCTTTGGGAAAGTGACTTTTAGGTCATTACAAAACCAAGTACATGTTTTCACTGTAGATGCGTACAACCGGTAATTGAGAGAGTGCTTGGAAATGAGGAAGTATTGACACGGAAGCAACGGCTATGTCTGCTGGCTCTTAGGGTGTGTGGAGGGGTCTGTTATGTAACCCACGCTATTCATTTCTCCACCTGCATCTCTGCTTTGCCGCAACACTCAGGGAGGAGTCCAAAAGTCTCCCAGGACTTCCCACTTCTATCGATGGTCTAACTATTGGAAGGAACTGAGCCAGAGACATGTACTGTCAGACTACAGTAACTCGCAACTTCACACACATCATCTATTGATGCTCTTTGTAAATAGCCACGCTGTTCTTGTAAATAAAAAAGGTTCTTCATACCATTTTGAATTTATTCAATTATTGATCAGTAAATCACTGTATATATTCCTTGGTTCACTTTTTTTAGTCTTCTACATTATCTGCCCTTTTTTATAGGACAAGTAAGCCTTTCAGGTTTAGTCGACATTGACCACTTCATTTTGGTTGTGTGATTTTCATGTCTTGTTTCGGACAACATTGTTGGGCCCAATGTATTGTGTGGGTGTACAGAATAATACAGTACACCATACAGAATAACACTAGAGTGCTTTCTTCTGGAACCACAATCACCTGTTCGTTGTTGGCTCCTCATATCTCCACAGACAAACGATGCTTTAGGCCCCACGTGGAACTGTATGTACTTCATCCCTCTGATAATCATCGGCTCCTTCTTCGTGCTGAACCTGGTACTAGGAGTGCTGTCAGGGTGAGTCGACGTCACAGCAGCACTGCTACCCCTGCCCCCAACCCCTCTCACATTACCTGCATGGAGAAAGACATTGATTTAGCCCCCCCAGCCTAACCAACATGTTGGTTGTGTCATTGCATTGCCCTACAAGCTAATCATGCTTCACATAATCAACCTCTTGGGGGGTTTCTGTATTTCTGCTTCTAAAACAACACACACTAGCTGAGAATATCTAATAGTGTACATGCAACACACCCGCTTTCCTCTTGCTGGAAATGAACAGATGTCTGCTGAACACATGTAGTTTGATGCAATCGGTGTGCACAGATCTACAGAAAGTCCTCATCTACTGTTGTGTTTGGGTGACAGGGAGTTTGCCAAAGAGAGGGAGCGGGTGGAGAACCGCAGAGCATTCATGAAGCTGCGGAGGCAACAGCAGATTGAGAGGGAGCTCAATGGCTACCGAGCCTGGATTGACAGAGCAGGTACTGAAAGGACTGTCCAACCAACACCGCATACACCACACGTGTCTACCTGTCAAAGGTCACCTCGGACAGCGTCTGGCTCCCAGGTGGCACAGCGTTCTAAGGCTCTCCTTCATGGTACAAAGCCGTTCACCACAGTCTAGGTCTGTGCCTTGATCGTGCCACTGGCTGATGTTTGGCTTGGAGCTCCATAGGGCGATGCCTGTTAGCTAAGCACAGCCTAGGGTGAGAGGTGCTAGCTACTCCCTCATAAGTTAAACCGAGATCAGATCGTCTTCTTCGTCTGGATGTGCAGTGTGGGAGAAATGGCTAGGACGGCTAAGACCAAGGCATGCTTCATCTCTCCTCAGCCTGATGAATGCTGGTGTGAGGAGATATCATCATAGCTACACTCTGATATCAAGAAAACAGGGAGGGGAGATAAAATAGGTCAAATAAGTGGAGTGGCTAGACTGAAAACAGGGTTCTTTGGATTTCAACAATTTCCCAGTAGTGTTCTAACCAAATTTCATCCTTTGCAGAGGAGGTGATGCTTGCTGAGGAAAATAAGAATTCAGGCCTGATGAATGTTGGTGTGATGAGATATCATCATAGCTACTCTCTGATATCAAGAAAACAGGGAGGGGAGATAAAATAGGTCAAATAAGTAGAGTGGCTAGACTGAAAACAGGGTTCTTTGGATTTAAACAATTTCCCAGTAGTGTTCTAACCAAATTTCATCCTTTGCAGAGGAAGTGATGCTTGCTGAGGAAAATAAGAATTCAGGACCGTCTGCCCTTGATGGTAAGACTGCAAAAATGAACCTATTGATTATGTCTTTTACATCACTATTTTTATGGGAGTCTGTTTTGAATGTCTTTCATGAGATTATTTATCATCCTCCAGTCCAGTAAGACTGTCCACTGGAAATATAACAGTGCTATAGTGGAACATATCATTTGTAGAAAACGTCACTTTCTTGAATTATTAATGTGTTCATATTACCTGATGCACTGTGGTTGAGACAGTACATATTCATTGAGGTAGGTAAGCACTATGGAAAAACAATAGGAGTATGAAAGAGCTGGGGCAGCAGATCACCTAGTGGTTCGAGCAGTGGATCAGGAACCAAACACAAGGTGAAACATTGGCTGTTGTGCCTTTGAGCAAGGCTAATTTCTCTGCTAAATAACTAAGTGCATCTGCTGAATAACTAAAATGTATTCTATCACTAAATATTAGCCTGCTGAAGTAAAAATTGATACATTTTGTCTCATTAAGTGTTGGAATGTACAGTACTATTTCTCTTGTTGACTGCTCTCACAATAGTTTAACTATTTGAGCAGTATTGTCGCTCATGACTTGATATGTTTGTGTGTTGGTCTCTGTGTCCAGGCTTGTGTGTATTCATAATATGCACAGTGCAATCCATAAGTATTTGGAAAGTGACAAAAGTTTGGTTGTATTACTCCAGCATTGTGGATTTTGTCATGACAAAATGATGATGGGGTTAAAGTACAGACTGCCAGCTTTATTTTGAGGGTGTTTTGATCCATATTGCATGAGTGATTTAGAAATAACAATATGTTTTGTACAACCCTGTTTCCCAAAAAATTGGGATGCTGCGTAAAATGCCAATGAAAGCCCTGGACTTTGACCCAAACCCATCCACCCCCCTTCCATCCTCCACCCATATCCACCAACAACAGCCTCACAATGCTACCAGTGCTCACATCAACTTTTCCTCATCAGTGTGTATGTGATTAGGAAGGGACAAGGGGCGGGGCTGGCAGTGATATCCTGCCATGGGAGGAATGGGCCGGGGCTTGTGGTAGTCGGAGATGGCCCAGTGGGCTGGCTGGGGCAGCCCTCAGTCCTTGCCCCTACAGTAGGGACAGAAAATTAAAAAATTTAAAATTATACCAGATGGCCAGTCCGCTGTTGCCAGACACACACATACAAATCTATTACCTTATTAAGTTAAGCATGATTTCCCCCAGCAAATGATCAAGTGAAGTATGATTTTTTTACCTAATAAATAAACAATCAAATCAACGTTTTTTTATTAAATGTTGATTGACAGCTCCCAAGAGGCTGTCTGAATGGAATACAGACGGTAACCATGGTGAGGAACAACTTCTATTCTACACTTCCTTGCCACCTTTTGTTCCTTTTCAACAACTCAGTCTGACAATGGATGCTAAAATAGGCCTGGCTATTAGTTCCACAAACCACACTTACAAATAAACCATAAACCACCTTGACATCCCAAAATGTATTTTGTCAGTAGACAAAATGGAACCTCAAGCTGTTCTGGTAGAAATATATACAGGAAACTAATGCAGGAAACAATAAATGCTTCCTCAAACATATGTAAAAAAAATGGAAATGAAGAAAACTTGTCTTTAAAAAACATTAGCCAGTGGGTTGAGAAAATGTTTTCAGAATTATAACGGCCAGTCACGGCCTGTGCGTTGCCTGTCCTTGCAGTTCTATGTGTTTTAGTTCTAGTTTTCTTGTTTCTATGTTTAGTCTTGTCATTGTAATTGGTTTCCTCTGTGTCTCGTTAACCCCTTGTTAATTCCCTATTTAAGGTCCTCCTGCCCTAGTGTTTCTTGTCTGTTGTTGTTGCTTGTTTCATGTGATGTTTGTTTCTCGCTTTACCTAGATTAAACAAACTTTATTGGAAGAATGTCTGCGCCTGTGTCCTGCACCCTTTTAATCTGACAAGAATTTGTTTTGTTGCAAGCAATATTTGCTCACCCCATTCACATATTTTTTATGCTTGATTCAAGCATTTTTTTTCTTATTTTTTAGGAAGCATTTTTTGCAGGGTAAGGAGAGCGCCGCTGTTGCCCTAGCAACCAAAATTAAATTAACAGGCGCAGCCAATGTGTTCTTTGTGCACTCATAATTGTAGCCTGGTTCAATTGCTTATTAACAGGGTCAAAGTCTAGGAAAATATGAATACATCAATTTGATTCCTACCAATTGGTGGTAAAGGAGTGTAGGAGGTTTGGATGAAGGCACATCAACTCAACCTGATAATGAAATGTTCCGCATCACCCATATACCACAGAGTGGGGTAGGTAGGTGCTTCAAAACCTCTTTTTCATTGGATACTGTACATAAATATTGCTTGTCTCAAAGTTAGTATGAGCAAAAGTTGTAGTCCAGTTCAACCGGGGCACCGTGTGTGACAGGGAGCCTAGTGGATATAGCTCTGACCAGGTTGCTAGATTTAATCCAGACAAGGTGATAAATCTGTTGTTCCTTTCTTGAGCAAGACAGCTGAACCAAATTGCTTCCTAGATGTTCACCGTGGCAGCTCGCTGCACCTCTCCAATTTGGTCAGATGAAAAGCGTCAGATGAAAAGCGGAAGCCATTACTCCATTTTTAACCTAAACCCAGCAAATATCCAATATAGTCATAACAATAGACACATTTTATTAGCGTCATACAGCCGTGTCCTTTTGCCCATGTGTACTATGTGCATTCAACTGTAGTCTTGTTTTACAAAACCCAAAGTGCCAAACACCGTGCCATGTAAAAGTGTCTGTTATTTTCACCATTCTCTTCTCATCAGTGTTCTCTGTGTTGGAGTGTCATAATCGTTGCGGGGTTTTATTTTCTGCGGCCTGACAATGTGAAACCTTTGGCTGCAGTGCTAAAAAGGGCCACCATCAAAAGGAGAGGGCCAGAAGCTGGTCACCGGGGCCCGGGAGACGACCACTATGGTGATATCTCTTCTGTCGGTTAGTGTGTTTTGGTGCTTGTGTGTGTCTGTGTAGCCACTAAATACAGCAGCACTTTGTATCTATGCTGCATGGTTGAATGCTCTCCTCTTCATATTAGACCCTGATATTATAGGGGAGGACAATGTAATTGTTGTCATTGGGAATCAGACGGCAAATGGCAGATTATCAGCTCCAGTTATCATCACGTCTGTGGCTGAGCTAATGTGAAGACTCTTTTTGTCTTGTACTAACTGTTGTGCAATAAAAAAAGAGAGCTCAATGTGCGTTTGTCATCATACTACTGGGGTCCATTGTAGTGTATTGGATGTTCTGTCCCGTCCAGGCAGCCCGATGGCCAGAGCCAGCATCAGGAGCGCTAAAAGAGGTCCCACGGCTTATTTCAAGCGTAAGGAGCGCCTGCTGCGCATCTCTATCCGACGAATGGTGAAGACACACACTTTCTACTGGACTGTACTGGGCCTTGTGGCACTCAACACGTTTTGTGTGGCCATCGTCCATCACAACCAGCCCCACTGGCTGTCTGTGTTCCTCTGTAAGTCACTCACGTACACACACACACACGCACACATTCCTGAAAGGAGGGATTTCACCATTTGCCAGGCAATCGTTGTTTATCTAAGACTTTGTTCTTAATTGACTTATCTGCTAAATTAAAGGTTTTTTTAATTAACATTCTACTGCAGCCCTGTTAGCTCCTAATCAACATTAAATAAGCACAGTGGTCTCAACCCCTGTTCCTGGAGAGCTACCCTCTTGTAGGTTTTCACTCCAATCACAATCATGACTAATCTCAGCTGGACAAAATTAGGGTTGGAGCACAAACACCGGACAGTAGCTCTCCAGGAGCGTGGTTGGAGACTATTTAACAGTACAATGTAACTGAATATATGAAATATTCTACGGTTTGGCTTAGCTCTGAAAACATTTCTGTTACCATATTCTCCATATAAAATAAATCAAGATGGCTGACAAACTTCAAAAATGTTTGTTTCTACTGTGTGTATAAATGTTGTTGCTGTTTGTATTTCAGACTATGCAGAGTTCCTTTTTCTGGGTCTTTTTCTCGCTGAGATGTGTTTAAAGATGTACAGCCTGGGACCCCGACTCTACTTTCACTCTGCATTCAATCGCTTCGACTGTGGTGTGAGTTCTTTTCTCCTCACTTCTGTAAACCTTACCAACATGGAGAGGGTAGGCTAGATAGGGACATTAAGGTGACAGGTGGCTAGCGGTTAGAGCTTCTAAGTGAAATGTTGCTAGGTTGAATCCCAGAGCTGGCAAGATGCAAAGTCTCCCGATCTATCATTTTGCAAGGTATTTAACCCTAATTGCAGACAATCTTCCTAATTAGTCGTAGTATATATAACAAGCATACATTGTAATATTGCTACCATTCCAAGGGCCTGAGAGTTTCGGGATGCTTTGATCAAAACATTGGGAGTGATTTTTTTAATGAACAGTGATGGGTGTAATTATATTAATAATGAAGTGCAGTAAACGTCTTTGCACTGATTCTGTTGCCTCCGCAATCCTCCTTGTAGAGACCTCCTTCAGCCTTGTCTCTCTGTGTGCTGAAAGCTGTTGGTGTGCTTTTTGTCTCTGTGTCAGTAATGTTTATGATGTAGTTTGCCAAACAATCCCTGCTTCCCATTGGTGGCTTGCTTCTGAAGAAAAGCAGCATTGATCCTGTCAGCTTCTTTCTAGCAGGCCTGAAAGTGCTGTTAAAAGGCTGGTTGGAGGCATTCTTTCCTCTGTTCACCCCAAAATACTCTAATGCCCCAGGGCAGTGTTTCAGGACATTGCCCTGCATAGGGTGCCAACTTTCTAATGGGATGTTAAACAGGTTTCCTGACTCACTGAAGATCCCATGACTAAAAACAAGGGTGTGAACTCAGGTGTCCTGGCTACATTTCTAATCTGGCCCTCATACCATTTTGGCCTCCTAATCATCCTGTTTTCATCTGGCTGTATCCCCTCTCCTCCCACAGTAACTATTGGGAATGTGTTCTCAGTACACTTATCTGGCAAAATAGTTACCAAAAAAGTGTTGGTTTGTTCATAGGTGATTGTGGGCAGCATTTTCGAGGTTATGTGGGGGTTCTTCAGGCCTGGTACCTCCTTTGGCATCAGCGTGCTGCGAGCTCTCCGTCTGCTAAGGATATTCAAGATCACCAAGTTAGTCCAAGAACTACTACTACTACTGCTCCAGTCTATTTGTATACACTGTGGAAGGGTTTGCCAAACCTCTCCTCTGGTCCTCACAGACATTTATAGTATTATTAATTTGAACCTAAACCAGTTTGAAAACCCCTTCCTAGATCATAAGGTTGCTAGCTTGTTTCAGATGGTGTTAGATTGGTACCTTTCTGCTATGGTAGAACATGTTGATGTGTATATGTTGCATGATTTCAAGTAGTCAAATCATTTCAAACCCTCTCAATAACTAAGTGGTTATTCAATGATTGGTCTCTTGTTTGGGCTGATTTAGAATCAAACTAATCTCACCCCTGGTTGGCTCTGATTGACAGGTACTGGGCATCGCTGAGGAACCTGGTGGTATCCCTGATGAATTCGATGAAGTCCATCATCAGCCTCATCTTCCTCCTCTTCCTTTTCATCCTGGTCTTTGCTTTGCTGGGCATGCAGCTATTCGGCGGCAGGTACAATTTCATCGAGGACAAACTACCACTGTCTGACTGTCAGGTGTAGACTAATGGTTTTCAACCTGCGGAGTACTGCAGTTGCTCTGCACATTTTAGTAGAATTATGTATATATATTTATATAAATTACCGGAGGCAGTGGCTTGGACTGCTAAACCACCTAAGCCACTATAGTAGGTCTGTTAATTTCACTGATATGATTGACATAAATATTTGAGCTTCAGGATCTTTCATGTAAAAAGATTGTGCGACTCTGTGAACAGTGGTCCTTGAGAGCTTTTGATTGTGATTTGGGGGTCCCAAATCAATGGAATGGATTTAGGAATAGCTGGACAAGAATCTTCCTAAACAATGATGGACATTTGCAGCATGTTATCTAAGTAGATGGAGTGAAACTGTTTGGTCTTGTTTATCATGATTTGCTCGGTGCAACATAGTTGATATTGCAGTGTAAATTTACATCCCCTGAGGTAAAACACATTGAAAGGGTTTAGTCTTGCCCTAGCAGATTCTATCACACATCTAGTCTTAGCTGTTGTGCAGCCATGTTCCCTCAGGTAAAGGACCTTCTCTGGGTAACTGTCACATCAAATTATTCAGTTCATGGAGAGGTATATTGCCCGGCCACTCAAAAAAAAAAAACCTTCAAAAAAAGTTCCCACTTTCCCCTGTAAGGAAAATAAAACAACTCTGTCTTCTCGGTCCTTCTCTATCCATGCAGGTTCATCTTTGAAGACTACACTCCTGCAAACTTTGATACCTTTCCTGCAGCCATCATGACTGTCTTTCAAGTGCGTCCCAACTCACTTTTGATTGAGTCAAGTGTTGTGTTTTTTTTCTATAGGAAGCAATTCTGCAGGATTAACAGTAATCTAAGCTTTAAAAGTTTAAATCATTCTTATGGGACCATGGATGGTCAGGAGCCTATAGCTTATCTACATGTGTCTTGCGTCAAAATGCTGGGGTGTGGGGCATTACTTTTCTAGATCTTGACCGGAGAAGACTGGAATGAGGTCATGTACAATGGAATCCGCTCCCAAGGAGGGGTCAAGTCAGGAATGTGGTCGTCAATATACTTTATTGTGCTCACTCTCTTTGGTAACTGTATCCTTTCACAGCCAGATTATCATTTTCCTTGCTGCAGATGATTATTAGATTAGACGTCTAAGGTGTGTTTTCTGTTCGATTATTCTGTTTGATAATTCCATAGATGTCCTTGGTGTGGAGCTGCGGAACAGTGGTAACAGTCCCAACTCCATACATTATGAGAGACCAGGGTTCAATACCTGTCTCTGCCCTTTACCACCATCCACCATGTCTCTACCTCTCCTTGTTATGTCTGTTAAAAAAGTGCATCTACTCTTCTTTAAAAAAGTAGCCCCTTAACATGAATGTGACAAGACACCCTGCTGAATGTCTTCTTGGCCATCGCTGTGGACAATCTGGCCAATGCCCAGGAACTAACTAAGGTAAAAACTGTTCAGGTCCTACTGTAAGTAGATATGATAACCGCTCTCATCACCACCTTTGAGCGATTATTAGATCCTATGCAATCTCATGTAACCCTCTCATAATGGGTCAGATAAATTAACGGGAAATATGGTAAAGAAAATATCTATGTAAAACAATGGACTTGGTATAACTTGCTAGGGAAGTAAAAAATATATATAAGAGGAAAGGGATATACTGTACTATAGCAAAGTACATTGTTCAGTAACATAACATTCTGTTTAATGCACTTGTATCTAGGATGAAGAAGACGAAGAGGCTGCTTTCAATCAGAAACATGCTCTCCAGAAAGCCAAGGAAGTCGGGGCTATGTCCTCCCTGATGTCTTCAGAGTAAGTGGTGTGTGTGTCCCTGCTGCTTGTCCCCTCTCGTGTCTCTCACAACTCATTGATAACTTGCAGCCTCAACAGTGAGGATTCTCAACAGCGGAAGCTACCGCGGCACTGTACACTTTAAAGGCAGGGAGGGATTCAGGCTGTGAAACGAGAACCTGTTTGGTGCATTTGTTTAATATACTGTAGTGCTATGCCAATTTTGTTTTTTTGAAAACAGACAAATGTCTCCCTGCAGTGTATTAGAGCGTGGGTTTGAATTAGTGCCGATTTCAGTTTGTGTCACTGGCCAATTATAGTTGTTCTATTAAGTTATTTTAGGTCTATTTTAATGCGTACATTTAGAATTTGTTTGAAATAGAATGTTTGAAATTGAACAATGTGTCACTATGGCTATCGGCACCCAGATTCCGCAGGGATGATCCTACTGTATGCCGTCGTCATAGAGACAGCATTACTGGCATTCAAATTCATGTAATATTACAGTCAGAGGAGTACTTTACTGCAGTGCTTAGGCATCCTTATTTTCATAAGACACTTTTTTATCGTTAACATTTTTGTAGTAAATAGAATTATCAGGAATTCATCTGGGTAATTTTGGGTTACAGAAGGGTAATGTTTTTTCATGTAACCCTGCTGTATTGATGCCCTATATGGATCATTTTCAGGACTCCTAGCCTGTCTCAGGAAATGCATGTTCATGCGCATGGTGCAGCACTGATAGACTGGAATGCATGTTTGAAATGTGCAGCATATTGCATGGGCGTTCCAAGCACTGCTCATTTTTTTATTATGAAAGATTTGGGTCTCATGCTGTGCACCATTCGTTCTCCGTGGCGGTATGTTAATACACCAGGAGTAGAGCTTTGCTGGATTTCACAAATATAGTCAGTTATATTAATTGCCAATGGAGAGCAGAGTAAACCAACTACAAGGTTTTCCCCTAGGTCACATTAAGTTTTTTTATATACAGATTTACCCAGGTAGCATTAGGGATCGGTGAGGTTTGCAGGGTACTTTATTTTAAACCGTCTGACATATTCAGGGTCGGGCACTTGTCTAATCACATTGACGAGATTTAAATACCATAGGTTTTTCCAGGGTCTGTGTTTGGAGACAGGTCTTAACTTTTGTTGCGTTTCATAATGCCTGCGATGTTTGGGGTGAAATGCTATGACTGTCTTACTTTCACGGGGCTGCTGCACTGAACTTCAGAGCATGATGATGTTGACAAAGTAAAAAAAAAAAAAGGCTGGAGCATGTCTGAGAATCCTGATATTCTAGATCTGGCAGAGCAGTGGGTGCATGTATCTGACTAGCATGACCAATGAGAATGTGACTCAGCACAACTTTTGGGGAGGAGCGCTGCACACAATGCAAACGGATGTGGTTGCCTTGCTTAAACGATCTTTCTTTGTTCCACCATTTCTGTGTATTGTTCCTGTACCATACTATGTCTTTGAATGTGTTTAACATTTCAAACTTCAAGATTTTATATGTTGCACCTGTTGATGTCAATGTTGTTCGGATTTAATACTGTGACCATCCTGTTTGTCATGTGGCGCTTTGCCTGCCTGTAGGCACACCCCAAAAGATTTAGGCCAAATTAATTTGGTTAAATTATTTTAAAGGAATTTACTATCTTGCTATATAAATTTAGATTTAACCTGTACAGACAGAAAATGCAGTAGATTCATAGACTGACACTGGTTCATCGAAATTGGCAATTGCCCCCTGTAGAGTCATGTGTTTTGGGCTGTGTCGCAGGGCCTGTTTTGTCTCTGCTCACAAAAGCACTAATGTCTTGTTTTCAACCAATCGCTTATTGATAACACGGACCACACAAGAGTACAAGCCCGAGTAAGTATTAACACTGTCAGTTAATTTAAATTTCAAAACAAAACAGCCTGTCTGATGTTCTTAACTGGGTAAATGTTCTGTTCTTTATTACATCCCTTGTTTTACTTCCAGAATCTTATAGTATTTGGTTCTGCATTTTATATCAGTTCTAGTTTCTACTTTTCTAGTGTTTCTTTGTTTTCAATGTTTTATTATGAAGCTTTAGAAAACAACAGTCAAAGGACATAATACAAGCTTCAAAATAAGACAACAAACATCAACTTTCTTTAAAGTTACTTCTACTTGCTAGTAAAATGTTGCTACATGTATCACATAACATGTTCATTAAACTGGTAAATTGTTATATATCGAAACTGCTTTATCAGCATTCTGGAATGTGTTTACCAAGCTTTGAAAATCAGACTAGATTGTCTTT
This sequence comes from Esox masquinongy, assembly GCA_016801175.1. Classification (NCBI taxonomy): domain Eukaryota; kingdom Metazoa; phylum Chordata; class Actinopteri; order Esociformes; family Esocidae; genus Esox; species Esox masquinongy. The sequence continues at coordinate 14,961 of JACXGI010001786.1, forward strand.
TCTTGGATGTGTTCCCAATGCTCACTAGTTCTGTACAAATGTTTCATTTATAAATGTATGTATTGAAAACATTTGTACACAAGCGAGTAGAAGACATTCAAAAGCAATTCTAACACACTCTGGAAATGTTTTCAAATGAACAAGTAGTGCTTACAACCTTAATATTATGTATTATCTGTGCCGAGATGTTCTTATCTCTCTTACTGCTCCTCCTAATCATGTTGTTATCCTCTCTTTCAGCAGGCGGAGGAGACCCTACCTGTACAGGAAAAGAGCGATACACAGGACCCGGCATGCCTACTCTCTGGAGCAGGCTGAAAGCCTCGCCGATGGGGCCACCTGCCCGCCACTGAATTCCTCTAACTCTTTCATGTCCAGGAGGGAAAGGAGAAGACGGATGACCATGTCTGTGTGGGAGCAGAGAACCAGCCAACTGCGCAGGCACCGGCAGATGTCCAGCCGAGAGATCCTTTTCAGCAGCCCCAGTGATGAGCAGGATGCCCCCCCTGGCTGCCCCCGCAACCCCAAAACCACAGGTACACCCACGGGCAGCCTAAAGCTGGTTGACGCCACGGCTGATCCCACGGCCTCGGTGGCCGAGGCGCCCAAGCCCATGGACATGCCTCTAGATGAGCCGGCCCCACCTATGGGTGTCCCTGACCCCCCCTTAGCCCCCCCTTTAGCAGAGCCCTCCACGGGCAGGCCCGTGCCTGACCCCCCAGAGCCCACAGCCGCGTTGACACAGGAGACTGCTGGACCCGATCCGCGCCCCGAGTGCAATCTGGCCATTGTCAACAACTGCCGCCCTGGACTCAGTGGTCTCAGGAGCCCCAGGTTGAACGGGGAGAGAAGGCGGAGAGCAGTGCGTAAGTTCCGCCCTCCCGCTGGTGACACCCTGACCCCCGACGTGGCTGGCATGAAGCACAGGAGGCCGCGGGGCGCTGGGTACTGCGAGGTCCCTGCTGGTGCCAGAGGTGTGGACTCTCCCCAGGATGAGGGGAGCAGTCGCTCAGTCAGCAGGGAGAGGAAGACCACGGAGGAGCAGGAGAGGAGAGATGGTGAGGAGGGAAAAGCCAACTCACCTTCTGAGACCAGAGAGGCTGAACACAGGTGAGGAGTTCACGTTGATGGAAAGCTAGTTCAATAGTTACTGGACTGTTTGTAGAAGTCCTTCTCTGCCCTAACACCCTAATGGTGGTATCAGCTTTCCCTTGAAGCTAGGACAGCTGATCCTTTGCCAGTTTTCTGAAACCTTCTAAAACCCTACCTTTATAAAGAGTATCTAAAATAATTTCAAACCTCAAAGTGTCTCTTTTCGTTAACTAATGCTCGTACTTGACTTTAAAGGGGAAGTTCAGCAAAAAAGTTTTGGGCCCTTTATAACACTTTCCTGGTTTTTTTCATCACCCCTGACAGTTTTTTCTGTCTATTGCATGAGGGTTTCAGTAATTTTATAGATATTAGATTCCTGAAATCACCTAAAATCTGTGACAAACGTATATTTATCTATACATAAGCAGCAGATGTCTCAACACTGAATTGACAAAAATCTGAAAATTGTAACAGATAAAACGCCTGCTAAATGCTAGTTCAAACATCGTTATGGTCCATCAGGTTGTTACTCTTCTTTCTGGTTTCTGAGATTGATAATTTTAGGAGGCGGGACGAAGGAGTGTCTTATTGGTCTTCAAGAAAGGAAGTCAAGACAACAGGAAATAAACAGAACGGTTAGCCAACACCTGAGATTTTTATAATGCTAGGAGTTTCATGTGTGGTAGTAGTATTGGCACAGACAATAGGTAAAGGCTAGCTATCTGGCAACACTTTGATTCATTACACCAGTACTGATTCACCAGTTAGCAGTTTTTTCACCTACACTCACCCGCAATTCTTAATAACCTGTCTGAAAAGGTCCTGACTATATCATTAAAGTTCAATTTGAAGCCCGCACCCAACCCCCACACCCAAAAATTTAGAAAATGCTGCTGTAGCATACAGTTCACATGTCCTCTCACACGTACTTTCAAGACGAGCAAAACTATTCTCAAACAATAAGTAGACTGTGTCAAGAAATGTGCACGTGTATTTGATACGTAATCTTATTCCCTTGTAGACAAGTCTGAGATAATTAACAGGCATCACAGCATAAACAACAAATATATATTTTTTTATCTGATTTAATAACCATAAACAATAGATTACAATTTAGGCTGGAGACAAATAGTTAGCTATGCCTTGAGATACGTGAATAATACATAGAGAACCAAGCATTATGTGTTTGTGGAATTCAGAGGGGAGGAAGTTGTGTTTTTAGACCATGCGCTCCACATTGAATGACAGGCACGTGCTGGCAGCTGAAATGTGGCCTACTCGATGGGGCGTACTGTTGTCTAGTTCTCTCAGAAGCAACAGATTATTACAAAGAAAGTTGTTTTGCCTACCAATGTCATTTAACATTCAACCCACTCGCAACCCACCCGCTCCAAAAATATTTTATGACCCTTTACCTGGCTGCCCTGTGTATATAACCACTGATTGCTGCGTGGTAACATTTTCGCATTACCCCCCCCCCACTACCATTGGCTCCAAATAGTGTAAAAGTCTACTTTGTGGGCTATCTATTTTGTTTTTGAAAACTATAGTTAGTTAATCATGATAGCTTGGTTACAAAGAAACGCGTGCTGACTGACATTTCCAATGGCACAGTAACTATTGTGTTTCTATGTTTTATACTAAGTTCATGTGTTTATTTTGAAAACTTGGAATAAAATGTTTCTTCATTAGATTTATTCATATTCTATGTTGTGAGCCTCTACTACCTGTAATCCAGCCTATCTTGCATTGGGGTCAGGGTACTTAGATCGAATTGCTGCCACCACAGGCTGGGAGTACCTGGTATTGGCCACGGCCAAGACATTGTCCCTGCAGGATCGACTCTAAGGTGATTCTGTAGGAAACACATCTGTCTTGTCTAGATACGAGACAGAAAATACCTAGATGACAAAAATGTACAACCATAGCAAGACGATAGGCTTAGTCCTGTATAACATAAAATAACAATAGGCTCATTTGGCCTTTTCATTTATAACCCGTGAAAAACTATAACAGCTCTTTTATTGTACACTTGAAGACTATTACAACCAACTCAGTGTTGAAAAGGTGCAGATGTTCAAATGTGACTCTGTTTACCTTTGTCTTTATTGTGTGGATTTCTACTAAACGGGATATTGGTGGTGTAAAAGCTGAACTGGCAATTAATACTTCTTACTACTTGATACTTCTTACAATATTTGTTCATATAAGTAAGCTGTTTATTTAGACCATTTTGTGAAGTGCCCATCAAGTACGTTATAGTTGTATGGCTCATCTATTTGTTCGAGATGCAGTGCATTTATCCAGCTTGTCAAAACTTTGAAGGGGAGATTACAGTAGCCAGTTACAGTATAGTGTAGGCACTAGGTAGCTTACTAGAAAATTCAGCTGGGTGTAATTAGTAGGTATTATATTTATTTTTATCTTAGAGTAATAATTTAGGGTAATATATCTTAATTTACAAAACAGTTACGCTTCAAAGAGCTTCCATTTGGGCCATCAGGAATGGCACATTGCTACCAGATGATCCTGTGCATTCTAAAAAAAGAACCCCAGGATTTATGAGAGCAGGAAAATCGATGCCTTTACTGACTCAAATGTTTAGTTGTTCTACATCAGTTTGATGCTCAATCGCCTCCGTAATGGTGATCAACTTGTCCCACTCCTGACAGCAGAGACATTCCAAGTCCATCAGCATTCCAAGTCCATCAGGTAGGCATCTATCGGACTGCACTACCAATCACCGTTCGTTCAGGGAAGAGCCTGTGAATCCTCAACTGCTCTTCATTCTGATCTTTCTCTTTGTCTTCTCTCTCAATCTGCCCAAAATGAATCTATTGCACCACTGTTACTCTGGCTCACTGTTATTACGGCAAGTCTATACTTTGATCAAAATGTCTGGTCTTCCTCTTCAATTTCTTGGTCTGACATTTTCTTACAAAAAGTTTAATAACATGAAGGCAGCAATAAGTTTGATCAGTGTCGTATTGTTTACATCTGCACTCTGAAATCACACCCACCTCGAAAGTTCTGACTAAGACCAGGTCCCGGCTTGCGGCGTGTATAAATCTAACGTTACTTCCTGGAGTTCATTGAGAAAATAACAAAATAAATCGGTAAACCACTGACCTAGTTAAATAATATGCTAAATAGTAGTGCTCATTACAAAGACCAATGTGATCATGGCAGGGGCAAGTGTTTAATTTAGAACATATTTATGATGGACTTTGAAGTTGAATAAGGTTTGTGGGGAAGGTGGGAGTAGATTTAACTTATGAGCTACATCTAAATACTCATGCACCAAAAAACTCTTGTGTGTTGAGAAATGTCCAGGGAAGTGTTAATGGGCCCAAAAGTGTTTTTTGGTGAAGTACCCCTTTAAATGTGCTTTACTTGGTTGTGTGGTTCCCTGATATCCTACGATTCATGCAATAACTGAAAGTCTGTCCTCTAATATAAAGGTTATCTGTAGACTGTATAGTGGTTATGTGTCAGTATTCTCCTATTTGGAATGTATCAAAGTTCAGGATAACCTAAACACAACAGATCTCTAGTGAATGCAGACACGGCCTAGATATCAAGCCTTATCCTTATCCCCAACAGGCAGGTTGACGTGGACCAGACATGGGGTCCTGAACTGCAGAACAGGGAGGAGGGTTCACAGTCAGAACCACCCACCATGCAGCCGTCTCAGGCTGCCGTGCTGGAGCTCCCAGAAGACCCCTCAGGAGACCGGGAGAGTGAGAACAAAGCCACTCAGAACGAGGACAAGTCCCTTCTGAGCTCTAGTGTTGTCATAGAGGTGCCAGATATTCAGTCATCACTAGAGCTCACCCCCATCCCAGGTAACCCAGTCCTTATTCTGTCACATGTGCTTTAATGAAGAAATTGTTTAAATATGCAGGGCCTGTATCGTAGTACACGGTTCATGATCTTCGAGTCTCCGGAGCCTGTTGGGAGTTGGCAAGGTCTGAAATACAAATTGAATGTCAAATTGGATGAATTTCAGTGACATGTCATGCTTGGTGATTGCATTATAGTAAAAAATGAGATAGCTGATCTTAATGGGGGGAAATCTGTTGTGATATGCCTACCATTAGATGAGAAAATGCCTTGACAAAGGCTTGTGCAATCCTGAAGCTTTTAGCTCCTTTTTGGAACCAAAAGCATTAGCTAAATCAATGGACAA
>JACXGI010001786.1:20341-53107 GCA_016801175.1 Esox masquinongy
GGGGGGGGGGGGGGGGACTCCATATTTATGCCCTTGGTTTTGGAATGGGATGACCAACAAGCTCATATAGGTGTGATGTTTAGGTGTCCACATATTATTAGCCATATAGTGTGTGCGATAACTGTATTTTTATTTGGCTGAAGAAACCACAAATTAACCACAAAATAAAATGCATTATAATTACCATAGGGCCTTCAGAGAATTTCACAATGTCAGCTACCATCTGCTAATTATTATTCAAGCCTGTCCCCAAATACACTGCATATTTAGGTTGTGAGCAAGCCTTTTCCCTGACTAGCGTTTCAAAAGCTGCTTGAAGTAGGTTACACCTTTTTGTGTTCTTGTAGGGTGCAGTAACTTATGAACTGATGAACAATACTTAATCTATAACTAATTAAGTTATAGGTAAAGTATAATTAGGGTAATATCTTGACCTTGAATTAATAAACAAAGAATATCAAATGTGTGATCTATCTGGCTGGACTCTGACCAGAGCTCTGGTCTGAAACATGCATTCACTCACTGATAGGCTCTTTGGACATCTTTAGTGGAATTCTACTCCAGGACATGCTGCCTCTATCTTCAAACCTATAACATCTGCTCGGGCTGGCTAGTCTTCTGTGAAACATTCCTAGAAGAGTTGCACGGCCACACTCGTGTAGCTTAAAGGGAACATTAGCCTAGCCCATTTTAAGTTTCTGTCCTTTGAAATATTCGCACAAGAAGCCCACTTAAAAATTCACTCCTATATCAGGCTTAGATGTAGATGGGTGTATCATTCTACACTCTGCCAGACTGACAGGTGTGGAAAGGAGTTCCCTTCCAGAGCATCTGCTAAATGACTAAAATGTAATATAAAGCTACAAAACCATTGGTTGGGATAGGCACTATCTGACAGTAAAATAGGGAAATATAACATTTATAGGAATTCCTGGAGGGGATTTGAACTGTGGACTGTACCAGTACTTGGATCGATCTTCCTCCTGCCGTGCTCTAGCCTCTAGCAACATTAAATTAATAAATACTTATGTGAAAAAACACAAATCTACTTTACTTTGAGGAAAGTCTTTAACCTCACAAGCAGAGATGGTGAGAGAAGAGTGGGCTGCCCCAGGACTACCAGGCCCAGATGACTCTGAGCTGTTCCTGTTTGAAGTCTTCCCGGATGTGCTGCAGATCAGGTTGCTGCCTGATGATTTCTGCGACCACTGCCCACAACCAACCTAATTGTCCCTAATTATCCCTGTTCTGCCCGCCTGGTTATACAGTGGACTTGGATTCTGTTTGAGGACTTAGTGGTCACCGGCCACTTGCGTTTATTGACATGCATATCTTCTGAACATGCATCGTGGCCCAAAAGGTTGTGTACAGTGAGGGGAAAAATGATTTGATCCCCTGCTGATTTTGTACGTCTGCCCACAAAAAAAAAAAATCCAGAAAAACGCATGTCAAAATGTTATAAATTGATTTGCATTTTAATGAGTGAAATAAGTATTTCATTATTTCATCCCCTCTCATTCAGAAAGATTTCTGGCTCCCAGGTGTCTTTTATACAGGTAACGAGCTGAGATTAGGAGCACACTCTCAAAGGGAGTGCTCCTAATCTCAGCTTGTTACCTGTATAAATGACACCTGTCCACAGAAGCAATCGATCAATCAGATTCCAAACTCTCCACCATGGCCAAGACCAAAGAGCTGTCCAAGGATGTCAGGGACAAGATTGTAGACCTACACAAGGCTGGAATGGGCTACAAGACCATCGCCAAGCAGCTTGGTGAGAAGGTGATAACGGTGCAATTATTTGCAAATGGAAGAAACTCAAAAGAACTGTCAATCTCCCTCGGTCTGGGGCTCCATGCAAGATCTCACCTTGTGGAGTTGCAATGATCATGAGAATGGTGAGGAATCAGCCCAGAACTACACGGGAGGATCTTGTCAATGATCCCAAGGCAGCTGGGACCATAGTCACTAAGAAAACAATTGGTAACACACTACGCCGTGAAGTGCTGAAGTCCTGCAGCGCCCGCAAGGTCCCCCTGCTCAAGAAAGCACATGTACAGGCCCGTCCGAAGTTTGCCAATGAACATCTGAATGATTCAGAGGAGAACTGGGTGAGAGTGTTGTGGTCAAATGAGACCAAAATCGAGCTCTTTGGCATCAACTCAACTCGCCATGTTTGGCGGAGGAATGCTGCCTATGACCCCAAGAACACCATCCCCACCGTCAAACATGGAGGTGGAAACATTATGCTTTGGGGGTGTTTTTCTGCTAAGAGGATAGGACAACTTCACCGCATCAAAGGGACGATGGACGGGGCCATGTACCGTCAAATCTTGGGTGAGAACCTCCTTCCCTCAGCCAGGGCATTGAAAATGGGTCGTGGATAAGTATTCCAGCATGACAATGACCCAAAACACACAGCCAAGGCAACAAAGGAGTGGCTCAAGAAGAAGCACATTTAAGGTCCTGGTGTGGCCTAGCCAGTCTCCAGGCCTTAATCCCATAGAAAATCTGTGGAGGGAGCTGAAGGTTCGAGTTGCCAAACGTCAGCCTCAAAATGACTTGGAGAAGATCTGCAAAGAGGAGTGGGACAAAATCCCTCCTGAGATGTGTGCAAACCTGCTGGCCAACTACAAGAAACATCTGACCTCTGTGATTGCCAACAAGGGTTTTGCCACCAAGTACTAAGTCATGTTTTGCAGAGGGGTCGAATACTTATTTCACTCATTAAAATGCAAATCAATTTATAACATTTTTGACATGCGTTTTTCTGGATTTTTTTGTTGTTATTCTGTCTCTCTCTGTTCAAATAAACCTACCATTAAAATTATAGGCTGATAATTTCTTTGTCAGTGGGCAAATGTACAAAATCAGCAGGGGATCAAATAATTTTTGCCCCCTCACTGTCCTCTTATAATCTTCACCCAGCTCAGCCAGAGGAGAGCTGGCCACCCGTCAGTCAGGTTCCTCTCTAGGTTTCTTCCTAATTTTGAACCGTACTAGGGAGTTTTTCCTAGCCACTGTGCATTAACAGTTGTTGCATGCTCTTTGGGGTTTCAGGCTCGGTATCTCAAAGTATTTGTGACGACTGTTCATGTTAAAAGGGCTTTTATACAATGTATTTATAAAATACATTTGACTGATTGATAGATTTGCTTTGGGATGGTGGGGGGATTCGGGAGGGAGAAAGGGGGGGTCCTTATCTGGCTGGGGAGGAGGTTAATTGTAAACTTAGCTCTGTTTGCATGTTATTCTTTATTCATATCTAGTTTTTTCACTTGTTTTTTTTTTTACTTGTCTAAAAAACATATAGTATGTTAATGGTTGCAATCCAGTACAGTCCAGTGTTTATGTTGAAATTATATAATAATATTTTAAAGAATTGGATATAACAAAATTGGGGAGAAAAATCTGTAAATCCTTGGTCCACAATGTCCCTGATATTATATCAAACAACAGTAACAGTCAGAGCACACCAACCCACCCAAAATCTCCACTTTTTTCAGGTAATAGTAAAGATTTGGAGGCATCCAAGCCTGAGAAGGAAGAGGAGCAGGTGGCCAGCCCAGTCAATACTGTCATACCAGACAGCATGTTCATATTCAAACCGGAAAACCCGTAAGTCCTCCTCTTCTCCCCTCTGTTACTTCATTACATAATTTTCGTCATCAAACGCAGACATGCTAAAGATATAATAATCATAAAATATAATAATAATTGGATGCACAATTTCATACACAACTTTCAAACCAAATTGTCACATTTCAAACACAAAAAAATAAGAGACACATAAAACATTGATCAATACATAAAAAATATCCATTTAAAAACACATGCAAGACAGACATTAAAGGCCTACAATGGCTAAAGAAAAGTCGGCTAACAAATGTACAGCATGGCATTGTCTACATTATAAACGCCTTTCGAAACAGGTCTGCCTTAAACCTTGTTTTAGAAGATTGAAGACCAATTCAGAAACATTTTTTTCATATTTTTTGTCTTACTCCATCAGTCTTTGAAAGCGGACCTGTCCTTATTTCTCTCTCCAGGATCCGCCGAGCCTGTCACTATGTGGTGAACCTGCGCTACTTTGAGATGTGCATCCTACTGGTGATCGCTGCCAGCAGCATCGCCCTGGCTGCAGAGGACCCTGTGTCAGCCACGTCCGACTGGAACAAAGTAAGAGCCACTCACAGGGGTTTACAATGACTCAGCAGACAGCTGTTGAATTCACTTTAGAAATGGTCTATAATGAACACTTCCAGAATGTTGGCTTGACAGTTGGCTTTGGCACAACTGCAATTGTTTTGGTTTTCTCTGCTGTATAATTGGTTTTCTTCATCATAATACAAGTTGTGTGAATGCACACTCGTGATGGGAACTGGGTCTGTGTCTGACACTGTCTCTGGTGACTTCGCTGGTCTCACAGAGAGAGCAATATTAGAATTGTCACCTCCGGCTAACACTGAGGAGCTAGATAAACTAGGGTGTTGGAAGTGGGGTACAATCATCACATCGCACTCCCTGCAGCTGTCTCTGGTTTTGACTTTTCACAAGACAACATCAGACAGCACAAACGGTGTTGCCCTAGTGCAGAGGTCTATAACCCTCACCTCAGGAACCCCAACCATTTCATTTATTTGATCTATTCCAGAGGTGGCACACCTGATTAGACTTGACAGCTAATCTTCAAGCCCTCGATTATGCAGGTGTGCCTGTTCAGGGCTACAAAAAAATGTGAAGTGTCTAGGGGCTGTGAGAAGAGGGTAGAAGACCCTATAATCTACAACCCCATTTCCAAAGTTGTGACGCTGCATAAAATGCAAATGAAAAGAGAATGCAATGATATGCAAATCATTCATCCCTATATTTAATTGACAATAGGACGAAGACAACATATCAAATGTTGAAACTGAGAAATGTTATTGTTTTTGGAAAAATACAGTTAGGTCCGGAAATAATTGGACAGTTTTGTTATTTTGGCTGTTTTTAAACGTCGATTCCTAAATGTTTTATAGGATATTTTTGTTCAACCCCTTGAATTAAAGCTGAAAGTCTGCACTTCATTTGCATCTTGGTTGTTTCATTTAAAATCCTTTGTGGTGGCATACAGAGCCAAAATTATGAAAATTGTGTCAGTGTCCAAATATTTCCGGACCTAGCTGGACATACGCATTTTAAATTTGTCCCAACGTATCTAAAATATTGGGACGGGGCATGTTTATCACTGTGTTGCATTGCATCACCTCTTCTTTTAACAACACTAAGCGTTTGGGAACTGATGAGACCCACTGCTGTAGTTTTGAAAGTGAAATGTTTTCCCATTCTTGCTAAAGGATTTCAACTGTTCCTTGTCATATTTTTCATTTCATAATGTTCCAAATGTTTTGAATGGGTGACAGGTCTGGACTGCAGGCAGGCCAGTTTAGCACCCTGATTCTTTTTACTACGGAGCCATGCTGTTGTAATACATGCAGAATGTGGTTTGGCATTGCCTTGCTGAAATAAGCAAAGCCTACCCTGAAAAAGACGTCACCTGGATGGCAGCATATGTTGCTCCAAAACCTGCATGTATTGTTCAGCATTAATGGTGCCTTCACAGACATGCAAGTCACCCATGCCATGCGCACTAATGCACCCCCATACCATCATGGATGCTGGCTTTTCAACTGTGCGCTGATAACAAGTACCTCTCCTCTTTAGTCTGGAAGACAGTGTCTCTGATTCCCAAAAATAATTTCAAATTTTGTTTTGTCAGACCACAGGACAGTTTTCCACTTAAATGAGCTTGGGCCTCAGTCCATTTTAAATGAGCTCGGGCCCAGAGAAGGCGGCAGCGTTTCTGGATCTTGTTTATATATGGTTTCTTCTTTGCATGGTAGAGTTTCAACTTGCATTTGTGGATGCAACGACTTACCGTGTTCATCGACAATGGTTTTCGGAAGTGTTCCTGAGCCCATGCTGTGATTTTCGCTACAGAATCGTGTCTGTTTTTAAATAATGCAGTGCTGTCTGAGGGCCCGAAGATTATGCCCATCCAATACTGGTTTTCGGCCTTGACCCTTGCTGAGATTTCTCTGGATTCTTTGAATATTTTATTGAAATAATGTACCATAGATCATGAGATCCCCAGACTCTCTGCAATTTTATGTTGAGAACTTTATACTTAAATTATTGTACCATTTGCCTTTGCAGTCTTTTACAGAGTGGTGAATCCCTCCCGATCTTTACTTTTGAAAGACTCATCTGCTCTTTGATGCTCTCTTTATACCCAATCATGTTACCGACCTGTTGCCCATTAACCTAATTAGTTGTGAGATGTTCCACCAAGTTTTTTTTAAGCATTACACAACTTTTCCAGTCGTTTGTTGCCCCTGTCCCAGCTTTTTTGAAATATGTTGCTGGCATCAAATTCGAAGTGGGCATATATTTTTGAAGAAACAGTAACATTTGTTCCCCGTTGCAACATTTGACATGTTGTCTTTGTACTATTTTCTATTGAATACAGGGTTTAAATGATTTTCACAACATTCCATACTGTTTTTCTTTCCATTTTACACAGCGTCCCAACTTCCCAACAGGGTTGTAGTAAAATCCGGAATGGTACATAACAGATTTTTGCCACTGTTTTTATGCATGTCATTATAGAACGTCCTTCAAGTGAATGGGAATCATGGAGAACATGTGCCTCGGGGTCTTATACTAGCCGAACAGCTGTTTAGACTGTAAGAAAGAAAGCATTAAATTAATTGTTTTCTGATGGTTTCCCATGGTGTCTCGATGGGTGGTTTTCACTAGATGGTGATGTTTGAGGCAAGTGGAGTTTTAAATAGAATTGGCCTTTGTGTTAGGCTAGGGAGCTAAAGGCACCAACAGCAGGAATCGACTCCACTTGTAAGCATCATCTTGAAGTCTGAAATAGAAATAGATAAACCTTAGGGTCACTGATCAATGATCCCATTAAAGAGAAAAGTTGGTTTCCTAAAAGGGAAATACTGAATGTTCCCTGTTCAGTGGTAATGAACTGATGCAATGTATTAAACAGAACTTCTTTTATAAAAATGCTTGAATTTAGTCCACTTCAAGGACAACATAAGATATTAGACCATTGAAATATTAAATCTTATAAAAAATATTTAGGCTATATTCAGTTATCATAATTTCGATATATTTCTGTTAATGTTTTTGAAAAGCACAATCTAATAAAATATATACACTAATGTTCAAAAGTTTGGGGTCACTTAGAAATGAAAGAAAAGCAGTTTTTTGTCCATTAAAATAACCTCATTGATCAGAAATAGTGTACACATTGTTAATGCGGTATATGACTATTGTAGCTGGAAAAGGCTGAATATCGACAAAGGCGTACACTAGCCCATTACCAGTAACCATCACTCCTGTGTTCCAATGGCATGTTTTTTGCTAATCCAAGTTTATCATTTTAAAAGGCTAATTGATCATTAGAAAACCCTTTTGCGATTATGTTAGCTCCACTGCTAACTGTTGTGCTGGTAAAAGAAGCAATAAAACTGGCCTTCTTTAAACTAGCTCAGTATCTTCAGCATCAATGTTTCTGGGCTCAATTACGGGCTGAATTACAGGCTCAAAATGGCCAGAAACAAAGAATTGTCTTCTGAAACTCATCAGTCTATTCTTGTTCTGAGGAATGAAGGCTATTCAACACGAGAAATTGCCAATAAACTGTTGATCTCATACCAGGTTGTGTAGTACTCCCTTCACAGAAAAGCACATAGTGGCTCTAGCCAGAATAGAAAGAGGAGTGGGAGTCCCCAGTGCACAACTGAGCAAGAGGACATATACATTAAAGTGTCTAGTTTGAGAAACAGACGCCTCACAGGTCCTCAACTGGCGGCGTCATTAAATCGTACCCTCAACTTGTAAATTATATTCCCATTCATATTTTACGTTTTTAAGTGACGGCTTTGGGATGCTGGGATGCATATCTGGGATGCATATTTACCAAGGGTGTCAATATTAGTGAGGGGCACTGTGTGCCTCTATGTATTGGCCTTGGATACAAGCCGTTTCCGAATGGCAGCCCTGCCATGACTTCCAGGGTTTTGAAGCTCGCAGTATACTTTTTTTGTTGAGACTGGGTCACAGAGGTGAATAATTTGTAAAATTGAACAGCAGTCCTATTACTTTTGCAAAAATTGAACAGCAGTCCTATTGAGTGTTCCTATATCCTTGTCTTTCAGCTTTATCCACTTTTCCTTTTTGGCGATTCAATTTGTCCATGTTCGATATATCCTGTCATAATATTTGAGACTGTTCCCTTTGACACATGAAATAAATGCAGTTTTTTTTTGATTGATGCACCTGCAATTTGGGCATCAACTATTTGGCCTCCTTGGAACTCTGTTAATTGCCTCATGTTGCTTTGAAAAGTCATATCACAGTGCAAATTGTCAAACCTCTTTTATGGCTTTTTATGGCTATCCTGCTAATTGGCAATCAATCTAATGTGACCTCTGCAGCTGTGTTTATAATTGTTATTTAGTTACTTCAAAGTAAAATTATTTTTCTGTGTGGTGTTTCCATTATTTTGTCCACCCACTGCACACCGCAGCTTTTAGCCAGTCAGTCTTTTGGGTTTACCACCTGGCTTATAATTGTAGTAATATATACCGCCTTGTGCCTTATTGCATATGTATGAGCTGATGCTAATGGCAAGGAATTAAAATGTCAACCACTTAGTCCAGTTTTTTAAGTTAAGATGTTAAAGTATTTGTCTGCCTTTTACTCCATAGGTTTTACGATACTTCGACTACGTGTTCACAGGTGTCTTTACGTTTGAAATGATAATAAAGGTGAGTTATTAATAGACTTCAAATACAGTATTCTCTATTGATAGGAAAAACAGTACCATCATTTAGCTGTGGATTGCTCAAATAGTACAGATGTAGGCTCATAATTTGATCTTTGTATGATAAAATACTGCAGCAAATGGAAATGTAAATTATCTGGTTTGTAATCAATGGACTCATTTGTCTATGGGTTAATGTTTGACTAATTAACCGTGAGGGTGCTGGTTTATTTGACAGATGATTGACCAAGGCTTGATTCTTCATGATGGCTCCTATTTCCGGGATTTGTGGAACATCCTGGACTTTATTGTGGTGGTCGGAGCTCTAGTGGCATTTGCCCTCACGTGAGTCATATGGCCTCGCATAGTTTGTTACTTCTTGTGTAATGTACAGCAAAGTTTTTAAACTTTTCTTTGTGATATACATTTTTCCCCACCTTGACATATAAAATGATTTTCTTTCCCTGTCGTCCTCTGCTTCCTGACAATTGTGTTGCTGTGGGACTGCCAGGAATGTGTTGGGGTAAAAAACATTCTTCAGTCCCTTTCGTTCTGCTCTTTTCTTAACAGACTCCTCTATAGTACATACATTAATATATAAAGAACTAAAGTGATTTGCTACCTCTGGTGTTATGTGTAATGTGGTTAGCTGAATTTTAAAGGAAAATTTTTATTCTATGTGTGTCTACTTAGAAATAACAAAGGACGGGACATCAAAACCATCAAGTCTCTTCGGGTGTTGCGTGTCCTTAGGCCTTTGAAAACCATCAAGAGACTGCCAAAACTCAAGGTTACCATTTCCATTTGTTTTGATTTTTTACAAATTATGACTCATGGTTACATGACCACAGTCATATGTTTAGAAAGTTTGGCCAATGTACTGTAGTGGAACGTTCAGAGATGGTCTTTTTCCACTCCCAATTTTGTGATGTCCAAATAGCAATTACTGTACAATTGGGGAGGAGAATGCATTCCCAGGCTAACAACTGCTAGTCAGTTTACAGGCAACTGATATAACACAAGTAGATCAAGACTGAGGAGAGTAGTTCTCTGTGAAACCTGGAGAAAATGAGTCAGACTCAGACCTGTAAGTGAGCAAACCAGGGACTTGTTTAGCAAGCTGCTACCAGACAAAAAGCAATCAATAAACCTGATTGTCCTGGGACTGGATAGTGAAATAATAATCTACAGAGTAACAAAATCCTCTTCCAGTCATTCAATATCATCCCAGTTTGAAGCTGACAGTTTTGAAACCTGCAATATCGCTGTCTTTAACTGTTTTTGAATTGCCTTCTCTCATGTTTCCCTCTGGGTGCCAGGTAGCCTAGTGATTCTGACCATTAACTGAAAGGTTGTTGGTTAGAATCCCAAGCCAGAAAGGTTTTGTCCCTGAGGATGGCAAGATAACACTAGGTGCTCCCAGGTCATTTTTTAAAACTGAAATGTGTTCATGGTCATCGTAATAGGGGTGAAATTCTTAATCCTTTGTCTGTATGTGTAGGCGGTGTTTGACTGTGTGGTGACCTCTCTGAAGAATGTCTTCAACATCCTCATCGTCTACAAGCTCTTCATGTTCATCTTCGCTGTCATCGCCGTGCAGCTTTTCAAAGGGAAGTTCTTCTACTGCTCCGACGGATCCAAAGACACTGAGAAGGACTGCCAGTGAGTTTCTGCTCAGCTTCATGTGTTAACTCAGGCACTGAGGCCACTGACTCTCATACCATCATGGCTATCTAATCATCCACATGTTCCAATTTGCTAATTTATTCCCTCTCAACTCTACATTTTATACATATAATAATAGAATAATTGATCTTTAGAGTTTTTGGAGACCGACAGTCAGCTTTTTGAGCGTTTCTAATGTCTATGGATTGTCTACTGTCTTACCAACAGGGGATTTTACATTGACTATGAGAAGGAGAAGAAGGAGGTGAAGAGGAGGGAGTGGAGGAGACATGACTTCCACTATGACAACGTTGTCTGGGCTCTTCTTACTCTGTTCACCGTGTCAACTGGGGAAGGTTGGCCGCAGTGAGTCACTTTCTCAACGCACACGCGCACACGCGCATGTACACGCGCACGCATACACACTGTTCACTATGACACGTTAGTAGATGGTCTGTGTTGAGGAAAGTGTGTGCGTGTGTCTGTGTGTCCAGGGTCCTACAGCACTCCGTTGATGTGACCGAGGAGGACAGAGGGCCAAGCCGAGGCAACAGGATGGAGATGTCCATCTTTTATGTCATCTACTTTGTGGTCTTTCCCTTCTTCTTTGTCAACATCTTTGTGGCTCTCATCATCATCACCTTTCAGGAGCAGGGAGACAAGATGATGGAAGAGTGCAGCTTGGAGAAGAACGAGGTGATGGAGTCACACGCATGGGCATGCGCAAAAAAAAGAAAAGAATGGAACCCAGATCTTCCTTTAGAACTGTACACTTTCTGCTTATAAAAGTCAGCAGGCTGGTTCACCTATGTGTTTGTAATGTAGTTTGCTGCTGGAATGTATCACTCTCATCAAAATTGCCCTGTCTGGGCTTTTAGACTTAACTCGCTCAGTCCTGGTAGCTGAGAAGAGCACACTGGAAAGCTACTGGTAAATATACAGGAGAAGTGAGAGTTCCATTCTAGACTCAAACAGTCCCTCCTACCTGGTTTCCCTCAGCCAATATTGACCAGAAGGTTCCCAGCGTTTCACAAAGGGATGTGTCTGCTTAAAAAAAGAAAATATAAGGAGTTTCCCAGAGCTAGTTGCTACATGTTAATTCTCAGACCATTTCCAACCCAGCAATGTGTTTTCCAACCTTCGTTTTTGTGTGTTTTCATTTACAGAGGGCTTGCATTGACTTTGCCATAAGTGCCAAACCCCTGACCCGCTATATGCCCCAGAACAGACAGACGTTCCAGTATCGCCTCTGGCACTTTGTCGTGTCGCCGTCGTTTGAGTACACTGTGCTGGCCATGATTGCACTTAACACCATCGTCCTGATGATGAAGGTCTGGATAATGATTGCAAAAATTAAAAAAAACATGCATTTACACCTTTTTCTATTCCATTTATAAAGCCTAGTGTAACAGTAGTCCCTGTGGGACAGAAAGCATTATAGAACCAGTTATTGCAGCTGATCGGGGTTGTAAGATTCATGTTACTCTACCAAGCACTGCTGGGCTCTAGTTAACAGTCTGGACATTTTTTCTTCCAATCCGATTCCCCTTGAGCATTTAATTTATTCCAAGATCAGGTCTTCAAGTCAGACGGAGGGAGTGAGCTATTAGACGGACCAGAGGATGACTCAGCATCTATTAAATATTGATCTATGTCCACCAGCTAGTATTTAACATGCCCTCATTAACTCAGAGGAATGGCTTCTTTTTATAGTCTTGCTTTGGCTGTACGCATTTACGTATCAGAAGGAGTCTGTTATGGACCTGTGGTTATTGAGTGCCAGTAATATGGCAATTAAGCAAGGTGGTGTATTTTGGTTGACTTCATCTCATGTTAAAAGTTGTTGTGACGCCTCCCTTGGAGGTCTAAATACTTTATTTGCCAAAGAATTGTTTGAGTGGACCACTGGCCCCTAGTGGCAAGACTGGCATGGACGTTACATTTCTAAAACCCTCTTCCACACGCCCCGCCCCGTTAGTTCTACATTTCATGTTATAGTCACAGGTTTTTAGACTGGACATGATATGTTTTACAGAGCTGTTCCAAATACTAGTTTACAACATAGAAAGTGTCAGAATAGCTAAAAGAAAAGGAAAAAATGAATTGTTTTTAAAAGAAATTATAAACTAATAATACACTATACACAAAATCAGCATGCATCAACATTTGTTTTAAGTTGGTTTTGACTGCCATACATGTAAAGGGGAGAATTGGAGTCTGTGCCGTTCTGTTGTTGTGGAATTGTCTTATTAATATAGTGATCTCCAGCAGACCTCTGCCCAAGCATTGGTTTGATGTTTTGCAGAGCAACACAGATATTGAAATTATCCTTAACCCTTGGGTCACAATTAGCCCTAGCCTTAGCAGGAAGCCTGTTTTTGATAAGGCTTTAATTGTGTCATTTTGGGTTATCTGTATCTCGCATTGTTAATTCCAGTGGCGTTTAATGGTGTTTTGTCTTTTTCCTGTGCAATGGTAGTATTACTCGGCTCCACCAGCATACGAGGCTGTGCTGAAACACCTGAACACAGCCTTCACTGTGCTTTTCTCTGTGGAATGCATCCTCAAGATCATGGCTTTTGGATTTCTGGTGAGGAACGAGTTAACATATTGATTTGATACTATTAGCGATGCTATAAACATGAACATCTACTCACTGGAGTATGGATGTTTTACCCTCTTCTCTAGAACTACTTTCGAGACACTTGGAATATATTTGATTTCATCACTGTCTTGGGCAGCATCACAGAAATAGTGGTCGACTTGCAGGTAACAATGCACCACTGAGCATCAATTTAAAGTGGATTGTGTTGCCATTTCGAAAGTATGTACTGTAAATCTGCTGTAAATCCTGTGTCTCTCCCTTTTCACTTTAGTCAATAGAGACTTTCAACATGGGTTTTCTGAAGCTGTTCCGAGCAGCTCGACTGATCAAGCTACTGAGGCAGGGCTACACCATCCGGATCCTTCTCTGGACATTTGTTCAGTCCTTTAAGGTCAGCCACCCTCACGACAGGGCACTGAAGGCAGTGGTGCGAATGTAACCTCGGTAACTATATACTGACTTGTCTTTTCAGGCGCTCCCCTACGTCTGTCTGCTCATTGCCATGCTCTTCTTCATATACGCAATCATCGGAATGCAGGTATGACGTTGCGCACACCCCGTGTGCATTCCGCCATGCTTTTGGTTTGTCCTCGGTGGGAATGTGTGGGTTCTGAGTATATAACACAGTCAACATATGGGCCTGAATATTCCTCCAGGTTTTTGGAAACATCAGACTGGATGAGGGGACTCACGTCAATCAACACAACAATTTCAAGACCTTCTTCGGCGCTCTGATGTTGCTTTTCAGGTTGAGTAGGACTTGCTGCATTTGTCACACTGTGGCAGCTCACTCTCAGTCTAGGAGCAACAGACACTCTCAGTTTAGGAGCAACAGACACTCTCAGTCTAGGAGCAACAGACTGCTGTTTGTCCACAGGAGTGCCACGGGGGAGTCGTGGCAGGAGATCATGCTGTCATGTTTAGGGGGGCAGAAGTGTGAGCCAGACCCCTTAGCTCTGCCATCGGACCATGAGGAACGCTGCGGAACTGAGTTTGCCTACTTCTACTTTGTCTCCTTCATCTTCTTTAGTTCATTTCTGGTAAGAGTCCTCTACTCTTGCCAGAAATGAGCGGATGAAGTTGAAGGAGACATTTCCACGCATACATTCTCACTTCAGTACAAAGCCGACTGTTGCGGTAGCTCTTGGTCTGTTACCTCCTCTGCTTCGCGTTTTAGATGCTGAATCTGTTTGTGGCTGTGATCATGGACAACTTTGAGTACCTGACCCGGGATTCCTCCATCTTGGGCCCTCATCACCTGGATGAGTTTGTTCGTATCTGGGGTGAATATGATCGAGCTGCTAGGTAAGTCAAAGGCTTAACAAAAACATGAACAAATACGAGGAAGCACTACAAAAGCCCATTTATGAATGATTTACTACTACTTTACTACAATTCTTAAACATTTTCACCCACCTACTTACAGAAAAGAACAATATGGCCTTCCAATCTAAATCACTTCAAAATTGAAATTGTATTGTATCTTTGGCTATTGCTGCCCAGTGTTTCACAATGCTTTGCTTTCCAGGTTTTTAATGTTAGGACGATCCTGGCATTCCAGCAAAGCTGAATCTTTATTAATTGTTAACTACAGAAATGTGTTCTTTCCAGTGGAAGGATTCACTATAAGGAGATGTACAAGGTAGTACGCACTATTTCACCTCCCCTGGGCTTTGGAAAGAACTGCCCCTACAGGGTGGCCTGCAAGGTTTGGCTCCCCCACCACTACGCGACTATCCCTCACTCCCTAAACCCCTTCCTCTGTTGGGATCCTTCCTCTACCCTCCTGCAATCCTCTGCACCAGTCATCACTACCCCTCTGTCAATTGCTTTCGCTCTGCTCTAGAACCAGTAATTACTGGGCTATGGCTTCAGGACACAGAGACAGGTCATCACATCGTTGAGCATGCAGAAATTATTACAACACTTTATTTAGATGCAGGCGATAGATAACCTAGCGGTTACAGCCTCTGACCACTAACTGAGAGTTTGTTGCTCTGCATATCAGCGCTGTCAAGGTGAGAAATCAGTTGTTCTGCTCTGGAACAAGACAGTTAACCCTAATTGCTGTAGGTCTACTGAATGATAAAAACTAATTGGAAAATTTGGTTTAAATAATAATTATACAATGTGCTGAGTCATGTGATACCCAGTCTCTCAATGCCAGGTTGGATCTGGTACCTCTGAGTTGTCTGACAGTAGCAGAGTAGAATTGTTAGAATGGGTTACAGCGAAGCATACATTAAAGGTAGACTCAGCAAAATGATGTTAATGCAGCTGTGTAACAGCACCTCACTGTAACAGTGAGGGACAAACCTGTCAATATGCACCTTAATCGAGGACAGACTAATAGAAATGGCTGGAATGGAATAAATGAACTGGTATCAAACATGCTTTCCACGTGTTCTGTTCCCCTCAGTTTCATCCATTCCAGCCAATGTTATAAACTATGATTTCTGTATCAGGGTGACGTCTTAATATCTCGAGTTCCACTCGTGTCAACATCATTTTGCCGAGCTACAGGTTTAGGATGGCTGGTCAATTTCTACCAGATCCAAAGGGCACCCTGTTGTCATCACCTTTTAATATTAATATTTCTTCCTCTCCCTTGTTTCTATGCTATGTCTGCATAGAAAGAGACTACAACCTGACTGTAGCCTTGCTTTTTCCTTTCTGCATAATGTTCATTAAATAAACCTCTCTTTGGTCTCTTCCCTTTTCATGTGCGTTTCTTCCTCCATTCCTTGGAAATGCCTTCCCCACCCTTCCTCCTCTTCACTTGCCTTGCTGCCTGCCTCCTCCCCAGCGGGCGTATTCATTACACAGACATGTATGAGATGTTGACCCACATGTCGCCACCCCTTGGCCTTGGCAAGAAATGCCCCTCCAAACTGGCTTATAAGGTAGACCAAAGACAAACATTTCAGCACTTAGGTCAATGGAGAACACTAATGCAAACTGTGCTCTCTGTTCCACATACCGGATCATCCCATTTTCACATAAAGTGTGGGAAATTGCTGTTGTCTATCATATCGTAATGTGCTGCTTGTAGAACTTTAAGAGAATCTGCAATGGTGTTGTTCGTTTGGCCGAAAAGAATACACTCAGTAAAAAAAAAAAATATGCTTTGGCATTTTCTTGTTTTGTGTTGGTTTGCGTTTTGGCAGAGAACTGACAAATTTATGTTTTGTGTGAGCTGTTTGTGGAATAATTGACTTTCGGAGTCAGTAAGAATGCTATAGTTTTATAACAGGTGCAAAATTTGACATGCATTCTATAGAGCCATACTGTCCGGTGTCAGAATGTCATACAATCTACCTCAATCAGTTTCTTGATTATTGCTTGTGCTTATTTGCACGTGCTTTCCGCCATTACCCTCTTTGCCCTTTTAAGTCTAATTTCTGTGTCATATGCATACATGTACAGTAGCTAAGATGAACCTATACCCTCTTTGTGCATGCTGTGTTGTGCATCTCTTGGCTGGTAGAACATCCTTAATACAGAATATGGTTATTACATAATTTATTCATGTTAGAATGCAAATGTGGCTTGATCAGGAAAAATCGTATCGAGCGGAGACTTGACCTTTACTGTAAGATATGGATGGTTGAATAAGAATTTGAAGTTCTTACAACTTGATGTTAAATGTTCCTATCACTGTAGTCCGTGGTCATAACACCACAGACTACAGTGATAGGAACAAATGGTAGAAAAATGTTGCCACAACTACCTAAACTGGGAATTATTTGTCCCTATTTTCAGTGTGAGAAACCATTAAACATCAAATTGTAAAATGGAGAACTGTCCTTTACCTGAGCTTCTCTTATTGCCAGCATGTTGTTTTCGGGTTGGTAAGTAATATTTCTTTGCTTCCTCTGTCTCCTCAATGAATGTCTTCAGAGGCTTGTACTCATGAACATGCCTGTGGATGAAGAGATGTCTGTTCACTTCACGTCCACCCTCATGGCTCTGATCCGAACTGCCCTGGAGGTCAAGATAGCCAGAGGTCATTTACTTTCTCTTTAATTGTTTTTTCTTTTATTTATTCAGTGGTTCAAACCTTTTTTATACATGTGCCCACTTAACAGATGTACCTTTTTTGCATTCATAGCTCCGCTCTACAACAAAACATATTTGTAACCAGGATAGCCAGAGGTCAGGTGCTAGCTAACACGCTAAATTACTATACAGGGAAAGATCTGAAATGTTGTTTTTCTGAACTTCCACTGAACGCTGGTGTCAGCTGCATCCAAAACCCCTGATGAAGGCTTTATCTTCTGTTGCTGTGGTGCTTTCAGGAGGAGAGGACCGAGGGCAGATGGACTCAGACTTACAGAAGGAGATCAGCATCATCTGGCCACACCTCTCACAGAAGACTCTGGACTTGCTTGTACCCATTCACAAAGGTGACCGTGAGAGTGTCCAGTACCTGCATTAGTCAATGAAAATAGACTATTTATTATTGCTTTTGAAATAATTCCAAATGAGTAACCTGCCATTGGTCTTCCAGCTAGTCATATGACCATTGGAAAGATCTATGCAGCAATGATGATCATGGACTACTACAAGCAGAGCAAAGCCAAGAAGCTTAGACAACAGCTGGAGGAGCAGGTAACTGTGTAACTATGTATTAAACCTAGGTTCAAATACATTTGAATGTACCCCCTATCAACTAAAAAAGTGAACACTTCACTTAGGGGATGAGCCCCCAATTTGTTACGTTCCCTACTAATCAACCAAAAGTATGTTGCTAAAATAAAAGGTAACTAACAAAGAAAATCACAAACAACCAAAAACCAAAACAAGAAGGGATTAAAAATTAGGTTCTCGAAAACGAATATTCTAGCATGACAATTGTTAATCAGGATGAGGTGATAATTGCACTCACGTCTGAGCACAAACCAAGTGCCTATATGTGCCTTAGCCTTAAGGTCACAGAACTAACATTAATATTGAGGACGCCTTCCGAGGTGATGTCAATGCTAGGACGTTTTACCTCAGTTAAATTCTCTAGTCATCTCTATGGCTAACAGTGTTTCATCCTCATCCTAGAAACATGCTCCCATGTTCCAGCGAATGGATGCGTCCTCTCTGCCTCAGGACATCCTTTGCAGTGCCAAAGCTCTCCCCTTCCTGTCCCACAGTGCTGGATCAGCCCTGTAAATATACAGTTTGACTATTGTCCCTGAGTCATACACGTTAATAGATCATATGTATTTGTTGTAGATAGGTGTGCCTCTCTAAATCTATTTCTGGATCTATCCCATTAGTACCAGAGGAGGGTTTGTAGCCTTGAGTCCCATTTCCCCTCAGGAGATGTTCATGCAGCCCATATCCCAGGCCCTGGAGGACAAGGACGATGACTACCACCACTATCGGCAGCACCAGCTCCAGCAACAGCTCCAGACACTGGTAAGGACTGGGATTCAAGTAAGTCAGGGACATTATTTCAAGTTTGATTGGCCGACACACATACTGTAGCTTGCCTACATAAGCTGAGATTCTATGAAAGTAAAAGGTGGATCTCCCCCCCATGGACACACACAGAAATGGCCATATCTAAACACATTTACAGAATTACATACAGCCACGTCACAAGCTAGTAATTCCCCGTTGTCATAAGCTACAAGCCGTCATAAGTAAAGACTTTACTGTCAGTACAGAATATATGTTCTTAATATATAGTTCACTATATCAAAGGTAAGTCATTCCACTGAAAGAAACTTACAAGCAAAGCTTGACCTCTAAAGTTATGTGATCTCCATAGAGTATCTACAAAATAACAACTAGGTGGTGCTAGGTACAAAAAACAAATGCACAACATGTCATGACACTTTGGTATTGATTACATATCACTATGCACTAACCTGACTTTAGGAGAATGTCTACCATAACCTGTACAGTCTTAGTTTTTGTGAGACATGAGAAGAACTACCTTGGAGTTAGTGATCAAAATGATTTTGCAGTTCCATCCATTTTATGGGTACAGTGAGAGGCGCTAGCATGTAGGAGCATGAAGTCAAGGATGCATCTGGAAACTCCTATTCCCTCCCATGTTCCTTCAATCTGAGATGAATGAGGTGGGTTGAAGATCCTTATGCAGCCTTCTTCACACAAGTACTTTCTTTGGTTCCATAGTGTCAGTTAGCAGGATTTCTAACTCTTTGCAACAGCCAGTGAAATTAGTTCTGCAATCTGAGCTAATCTGCTTGGCAGGCCGTTTTAGTGTTTGAGTTGAAAACCTGTTGTCGGAATACATCCTTCATTGAGATTCAGATGTTTTTACAGGACAGTTTCTGTGAATTTCTTTTCCATATACAATGCAGACAAATTCTTCCTTGCTTCTGGCTACACACACTTGATACCTATATTGACAGTGAAGATTGTCAGTGGAGATTGTAGTATGGGAATTAACCTCTACATCAGTCAACCTCAATTAGATGGTGTCTCTTCCGTTGGTTACAGTAATGCAGGTCCTGTGAGCCATGAGGTTTCTTTTAAGACTGCTACAGGAACTGACCTGGTTGTGTGATCTTCAGGATTTTGGCATGTTGATAGCTAGTGCCACTGTTCCGGACTAGAAAACGTATGGATTCGTTGTACCATGTTGCTTTCATATGAGTAAAATATTGCTTGGTTTCTGACGTATCCCAAGATTGCTGAAGTCCAAATATCAACTCTGCAATCCGTGTTGCTAGAAACGCAGTGGCCAGTTCCAACCTAGTGGGTGGTGTGTACAGACTGCAGTGCAAGCTTTGCCTTTCCTAGGATTAATCCAATGTCACATACATCTTGACAATGGATGACTTTAAAATATGTGACTGCCGCAATCGGCTTTTCAGAGGCATCTGAAAGGACTGTTGACATGGTGCTAGAGGTTCTAGGTATCTCCAGCTGGTCGATATCTTGCAAAGAATCTGTCCAAGTCACAAATTCACCTCTTTTTTTTCTGGAGGGGGAAAGTCCCAGTCTTAAGCTTCATCTGTGAGTCTCTCGTAACAAAAACTTTCGCTGGATATTGACAGGACCCAAAAGTCCAAAAGGATCAAAAAGGCTATTAACAGTAACTACTATCAAGATTCCTGTCCTTCGTGCAGGAATGGAGCTTTTTTAGCATAGTCACAATCAAAGATCTTTTGGATAGAGGCCACAAAACAGCAGTAAGCATTAATTGCTGCATACTTGTGGACTGTCCCTAAGCAGACATCTCCTACAAACCACCCAAGATCAAGTTTCTGTGCATAGGCGGCATTTTGAGGACCTTCGCATTGTTTGCGCACTTTGTTGACTTGGAGAATGTCACAACCCAGTAGAACCTCTTAAATCAA
This sequence comes from Esox masquinongy, assembly GCA_016801175.1. Lineage (NCBI taxonomy): Eukaryota > Metazoa > Chordata > Actinopteri > Esociformes > Esocidae > Esox > Esox masquinongy. The sequence continues at coordinate 40,767 of JACXGI010001786.1, forward strand.
CTGGACGAATGCAATGAGCTCTAGGCTTGAGGTGAATGTGATACTGTGATGCCTCAGGAGTCAGTATCGCAGCTCTGTTGACTGATATGTTGTTGTGTGTGGGCTGTGACTTCTCGCTTCATCTATTGACTCGGCCAGGAATCCTGTCACTCTTCTCCCTGTTTCAGTTACTCCAGCACGTTTGGCATGTGTGAAAGTGATCCCTTGATGTTAAATAGATTCAACATAATTCTGGCTTTGGACCTAATGCACTGCAAAAAATGTCTTATCAAGTATATTTATCCTATTTTCAGGACAAAAACCCTACCATCCTTAAAATAAGGTATATTTTTCTTAACAAGCTGGATTATACTGCTTGTTTTTAGAAAATATGCCTTGAATATCATGTAACTGGCCGAATATTTCACTTATTTCAAGCAAATATCTCCTCAAATATAGTTAAATTGTCTTGTTCCATTGGCAACATTTTTTGCAGTGTGCTTCGACAATTAAGAATCACATGCACTTTTCCTGCCTTCTGGGGGTGGGAGGCTGGATAGATCTTCACTAAGCAGATCTTAGAGCTGGACACTTTCCAATTCCACAGACTTCTTAACATTAAGAAGTGGCTGCCATTTGCGGTGTTCTTCCTGCCATGTTATGAAAGGGTCCAAGGTGAAGGTCACAGATGAAGGGCTGCAATGTGTCCTTCGCTGTCACATTCCTTGTACATGATAGCTACTTTACAGGTATTTGCCAGGTGACTGGTTTCACAGCAGCCTCTACAGCAAATCCCTTTAGCCTTAAGGTAGGACTTGCGCTCCTCAAGAGGTTTGCTCATGAAGCCCCTGCATTGTTTCCGAGGATGAGTCTTATGGATAAGACATTTCTTGTCAACATCATCTAATTTCTTTAAACTGTCTTGACTGAGTTTGTTGGTCTGAAAAAACGTCTTGTGAGGAGACACTGTACCATTTATGCTTCTTTTAGCTGTCGGCTTGGAGTAAAGCTTGGATCATTTCTAATGTGTTTGGTACACATGAAGTTAAGGAAGAATAAGAATAGAGAAAACAACATCTGGTGTTAGCCTTTGTACTTGAGTCATCCACTTTTCCTGCACATTATGAGGCAGTTCTTTGACAATAGGCCTAACACCTCACAGGATATCTTGGTATGTGAATCCAGACAGATACACTTTACGTGGTGTTGACTCCAACTTCTGTAGCAAGTCCCCAAGCTCTCTGAGTTTCAGCACATCCTTGTTGCTAATCTAAAGAAAGGTATCCATTCTGTTAAAGGCAGACTTCTATGGCCTAGCACTCTTCCAAATGCTCCCAAGAATTCCTCAGACCAACAACAGGGTGACTTACAAGCACTGCTCTGATCCTCATAACATGATGTGAGGACTGGTCCCATAACCACTTAATCAAGTGGTCTAACAGAGTATAGTTGGAGTTCAGAAAGGACTTCTAGGCTTTGGGCGATCTTCACACTTATTGAGACCAGCTTACTCTGTACTGCTTCCTCAAAGCTGCAGCTTCCTCTTATTCATGATGCAGGGTCAATGTTCTCAATGTGGCTTCCATGAAGGCGTTTTTTACTTTCAATTGTGCCTATTCTATCAGGATTTCAGATTATTTTTTGACGAAGTCAGCCCGTGTGCATGCAGCTTACACCTAAACGCAAGCTTTGGCGACTCATGCTTGCTGAGGATGTTTTTGACCCTTTAACTGACCTTGATTTCAGTGCTTGTACAGCCTTGTTTTAAGTGCTATGTAATATCTTTAGTGACAAGGCACTTTACCGACATCACGGAATGATGGGTGAGAGAAGCATGATGATGAGGGATGTGTTCTTGAACTGAAGCTTGCTTTCCTGTATTTTAGTGTACCTGCTCTAGGGTGTATTTTTTTACTATTCTGTTCCAAATGTGCAGGTTATTAGATTAGATTAAACTTTATTGTCATTGAACAGTACAAGTACAGTACAATGAAATGCAGTATGCATTTACAAGTATTAAGTATACACTGCGTGCACAATTATTAGGCAAATCGTGTTTCTCAAGATTTATTTTATTGTTGAACAATCACAATGCTTTATGTCAATCCAAAATATAATTGAACCTCAAACCTGAATGTTAAACAAAGGAAAAGTTAGTTTTGATCTTTCTCAGGGGAATATATAAGTGCGCACAATTATTAGGGAACAATTGGTGTGCAGAATTACCAGGCAACTAAATTACAAAAATAGTTTCTCCCTACTCATTTGTTTATTCTACATTTTTAAAGAAAGTGTAACAAATAAGTAACACTAAATGATAATTCATTAAAATTTGTCTTTTCAAAAATATTCAGTGACCAATATAGCCACCCTTCTTTTCAATAACTGCCATGAGCCTTCCATCTATGGAGTCTGTCAATTTCTTGATTTTTCACGATCAACTTTCGCTGAAGCAGCAACCACAGCCTCCCAAATGCTGTTCAAAGAGGTGTGTTGTCTTCCCTGACTGTAAATCCCACGTTTGAGAAGGGCCCACAAATTCTCAATACGATTTAAGTCAGGTGAAGAAGGGGGCCAGGTCATTATTCGGGCATCTTTGAGGCCGTTGCTTGCTAGCCAGCAGTGGAGTACTTGGTTACATTTGATGGAGCATTGCCCTGCATAAAGATCATGTCCTTCTTGAATGCTGAGGACTTCTTCCTGTACCACTGCTTGAAGAAAGTATCTTCCAGAAACTGGCAGTAGGTATGGTCAGTTTCAGTCCATCTTCAACCCAAAAAGGTCCAACTATCTCACCCTTAATGAATGCAGCCCATACAAGTATCCCTCCTCCACCTTGCTGGCACCTGACTCGAAGTGGTGCCATGTCCATTAGCAGGGTTGGGTAGGTCTCTTTTTAAATGTAATCCGTTACAGTTACAAGTTACCTGTCCACATTTGTAATCAGTAACGTAACTTTTTGATTACTCAAACTCTGTAAAGTAATCTGATCACTTTGAATTACTTTTAGATTACTTTCATATTAAGAGGCATTAGAAAACAAATATAGCCTATAAGCAATTGAACACCTTCTGCGGGATCAATCAATGTTAGAATTTACATAGCTGGCCAACAACGGAATTCACATTTTACCTTATAGGTTATGAAAAGTGCCATTGGAAAGCGTTTCTAAACCATTGCTTTCTACTTCAATATGATTGGGCTACATCTCTACATTATCTGACAGACCTTTAGCGTGTATTCAGTCATTCCAATTAATCCAATAACCCTCGATCTTCCACAATCAGACTTTTTATCTTAACATAAACTAAAATCTAAGGATGTGTTAGCCTATTCTGTTATTTGTGTTTTATTCATGTTTTTAATTTCCTCAAAACACTGTTGAAAAGTAAATGGCAATTTCTCGAAGAGGGTATTGACATTGTATATAAAAATCAAGATATCCGTAGCTTTTTCGCGTGTACACTCAATCTGCAGTAGTCTGATGTTTTGCTCCACAACCACCAACATTGTCAAAACGTCGCAGAAACCCCAGGGACACGAATGCACGTTTGCAATCGTGAACACCCGCATACAAATACGTTTTACCCGCGGGAACGTAACCTGCGATTACCAGAGCCACCAGCGATGGATTTTCAAAACGCAAATATAAGAAATAAACTGTGATTGTACGCCTGCACTCTTAGCTTAAAGTTAGCGACGTCAGCAGCCAATGATAACCAATGGACGCAATTTTCTGAGATGCAAAGCAAGCAGAATTACATGGCCTACATATATGGACGGAGTTGTGGTAGATGCATCAAATGCAAAACATCATCCTTTGGCAGAGTGCTTCCCAACACTCTGTTGCTTCCCAACACACCTTTTCTCCTCAAACATAAATGTTAAATGTTTTATCTTGAATGCAGCGCCATGTTACAGCCATCTAGCAAATATGTGCCTAATCTTCTAAACAATTCCTGTCTGAGTTGTTCAGTGCCACTCTTCCTGGCTGTGTTGTTCGGTGCATTTGACAAATAAACCTTTAAACTTAAATGATAAAACACCAGGTAGGCCTATAACCTATCATTGTTCTTCTGAGAAAGATGCTTCGATAGTAGGTAACTAAGTCACATTTTATATGGGTAGGCTAATATTATCGTAGATATACTCTGTTTTTACCAGCCATCCAACCAACCAAAACCGGAGAAAATTAAACTAGCGCTTCTTCCGTCTCTAATCTGGTTATGCGCGCCCACCTGTACTCCACCAAGTACTCCATTGAATAAAAAAATCAAACATGCAACATGTCATAATTATTTCGCGCACCTATTCTTTTTCAGTTGAAGTAATCCAAAAAGTAATCATAGATTTTTTCAAAAGTATCTGTAATCCGATTACAATATTTTAGTTGGGAATGTAAGGGATTACAGCTACTGCTTTACATTTACAGTAATCAGTTACATGTAACGGATTACTTGTAATCCGTTACTTCCCAACTCTGTCCATTAGTGATCCAGCCACGGGCCCATCCATCTGGTCCATCAAGAGTCACTCTCATTTCATCTTTCCATAAAACCTTTGAAAAATCTGTCTTCAGGTATTTCTTTGCCTAATCCATACGCTTCAATTTGTGAATCTTATTCAGTGGTGGTCTTCTTTCAGCCTTCTTGACCTTGGCCATGTCTCTGAGCACTTGACACCTTGTACTTCTGGACACTCCTGATTGGTTGCAGTTCTGGAATATGGTGGCGCTGGAGGATAATGGGTTCCTGGTAGCTTCACGTTAAATTCTTCTCAAGTCTTTTGCAGTTAATTTGCGTCTTTTTTTCTCCATGCATTTTTTGCGCCCCAGTTGACTATTCGCAAACAAAACATTTGATTGTCTGGTGGCCACCCATCAATACTTTAGCTATTTCAAGAGTGTTGCATCCGTCTGAAAGGGATTTTACAATTTTTGATTTTTCAGTGTCAGTTAAATCTCTTTTTTTGGCCCATTTTACCTGAGGTCATGAAGCTGCCTAATAATTATGCACACCTTGATATAAGGTGTAATTCACTTTCACCACACCCTCCCTCATTACACAAATACGAATCACCTGAAAATGATTCAATCCAATGAACACTCAAGTTTATATGATTTGGAGTTGGAATATGTGTATAGAAATAATGATACGATCAGAATACTCACTTGCATAATAATTGGGCACGCAGTGTATGTATATTACAAGTGGAATGTGTAGATGTGCAATGAAGGCAAATGCAGTACAAATGGCAATACTAAATGTGCAGTTAAGGCAAAAAGAGGAGGAAGGAAAGTTTACAAGTATTAGGTATAGTGTATGTTACAAGTGGCATAACAGTTGTTCGGGTACAAATGGCAATTTCTAAAGGGCATACAAGATGTGCAACAAGGCAACAAATGTGCAACAAATGGAGTACTGTAGTAGGGTAGCATGAGCAACTATGATGCAGAGATAGCAGCACTAAGGTCCTTGAGGTAGACATGTGTGTAACAACTGTAAAAATGCAAGTACCATGGCAATACTAAATGTGCAAAGAGGCATAAATGTGCAAGGTGCATGTGCAACTGAAATGCAGGGATAGCAGCGTTGAGGTTCCTGAGGTAGACCTGTAACCACTGAAAACTTCCATTATCAGGCTTTGCAAGGCAGTGTCAGAGTAGTACAAGGGAATAGTGCAGCCAGAACTCTGAGAGTTGGGTTATGGTAAGTGATGGGTCACAGAGTGCACAGAGTTTCCTGGGTCACAGAGTTCAGCAGGGTTACAATAGATGGGAAGAAACTGTTTATGAGCTTGCTGGTGTGGGACCGAAGGGACCTGTACCACCTGCCTGATGGTAGGAGGGCAAACAGTTGGTGGCATGGGTGTGAAGGGTCCCTGATGATCCCGTGCGCCCTGTGCAGACACCGTTTGCCCTGGTGGTCTGCAATGGCAGGAAGCTGGGCACCAGTGATGCGCTGGGCGGTTTTCACCAGCCGTTGCAGGGCCGTCTGGTCAGCTATGGAGCAGCTGCTAAACCACACTGTGGCACAGTTTGTCAGAATGCTCTCGATTGTGCAGCGGTAAAGGTTCACAAGGATCTTGGATGACAGACGGGCTTTCTTCAGCCTCCTCAAAAATTACAGGCACTGCTGCTTTTTGACCAGAGCTGAGGTTATCTACACAAATCGACAGAGAGTGAATAATCTTTACAGAAAGTTATAAGCAGGCTGTAAAATCTGAGTGAAGTTAACTTGGTCTTCATTTCACATTTTTTTAATTTGTAAAACAGAAAACGAAATGAAGCTTTTATTTCACAATGTACTGTATAGCATCCTGAAATAAACTTCACACTAGAGTTGCAATCACTAGAATAACTAAAATGTTTAAAGGATGTTAACATAGGTGCTCAGAATATTCACAGAATTGTCCTAAACCTGCAATTGCCATTTGTAAACATAGTTAGAGAATCATACAACCACATAACCAGCTAGCATTTTCTCCCTAGTCATAAGCTACAAGCTAGGATAAGATAACATTTACCTGTCTGCATAGACAAAGAGCGAAGTCTTAACAAAGAGTGAAGTCAATGGTAAAGCATTTTACTATAATTCACTAGTAGTGTGCCTAAGACTAATAGAAACTTACAAAGTTCTCCAAGGCATAAATCAGGGTAAGAAAGATCAAACCAGATGGAGAATTTCCATCGTCTATTGAAGCATTGTCCTCCAAACTCACAACCTCCATAGAGAGTTTTCACAAAATAACCAGTCGGTGGTGCTGGAAACAAAATAAAATGCATTCCAGGTCTGATCCCTACAATAACTGTCATGATAACTTTTACACCACACACAAATTGGTCTCTCAACTATGAGTCCCGCAATCTTAACCTACACTCAAAGCCATTCAAACACAAACCTGCTATACATTCTGACTCATGCACACTCATTCAGACTAAATACTTCAAAAGTCTGTTCTACTCTATCTAACAGAGATGATTACAGTAACCGCTATGACTGTCTTACCGTTCTCTCATTCCCAGCTTCACTATGGCAACTTCTCACCATGCTGTTCAACCCTCAGTGTTGTCCCTTATTTTAGGAATTTATTGCTACTCAACCATTTCTTGGAATGGTGTCATCATTTCTTTCCGCCATAGGCTTTTGAAGAATCATGCGTATTGTGCTTGGTTTGTGAGACTGGTGGAATTCTGCTAAGATTCGGTCACTACGGGTAGTGGGACTCCACGTGAAATCATGTTATTTTTTGTATGTGTGTGAATGGAACCGAGACAGAGACAGCCTCTCAGTTTTGTGGTTTAGCTTTGCTATGTTAGCATTTGGCACCTTTGTCATCACACAGAGCTATGCTACATGGGCAATCACTAGTTTATAACACAGAGCTATGCTACATGGGCAATCACTAGTTTATAAGCAGTTATGTTAGGAGGATGCTGCTCATATTTTGTGGCTTTGGTTTCTTACCGCTTCCCGGCTCTCCCCAGCACATCGCGAAAGAGCAGGGTGTTTCGGTTTCCAGTGCCTGCATGCCCGTGATTCTTTCTTTCGTCCTCTTCACAGCTTTCAGTTATTCAAGCTCCATCTTTGGCTTTAACCCCGTGTCGTGCATGTAGACACTGCTCCTTCGCTGCTGTCTGTCCCAGCTTTGCCTTGTCCCGCCCTCCTGGCGACTGAGGCACTCCAAACTACAGTACAGAAGCATACTTTACACCGCCAACACAATGTTTTGGCTGCCATTGTGCTCAGCCAGCCAGTAGAGGGGATGGTAATTAGAAAGTTATTGCACAGTACATCTGCACTTGGCACTCTAGACGGAAGCTGGTCCCCCTGACGTCACTCTCGCAAATTCTTGTCTGTTTTGTTTCTTTCCTTTCTCTGACTATATAGGTGCCGGAGCACAAAGAGTCTAACCGTGACCTTTGCCCCACTAACAGACAGGATTCCTCACTCAGGGTGCCCGGGCGGGCAGTCTCTATCCGAGCATCGTCTATGCCTCGGCTGGCTGTTGGCACTCAGGTACCTGTTACTGTACAGTCTCACCTCCTCTCCTCTACCCATGGGGGCTCAGAGGGAGGACAGGGTCAGGCTGAGAGACAGCTTCTGTATGGGGCTTCAGAGGGACTGAACACTGGGGCAGCGCAGGGACATAGATTCAGTAGTCAGTCAGTCAGCTATGGACTGAAGGAAGATTGGTTGGTCACTAGGTTGGTAGAAACATCTGACTACAGTTGTTGTCTTGTTGTCGTCCTTTTATTGGTGGTTTCAGATCCTTGTGTAGCAAAAATGTCAGTGTGCCAGTTAATTTCTTTGGGAAAGCGGCTTTGGCTTCTTGAAAAGCACTATATGAAATGCACTGTAAAACATGGAATGAATGTGGTGGATGAGAGAATGTTGCCTACTGAGAACTCAGATTTAAACTCCACATACTCTATCCTCCCACATTCTCTCAACCGCGTGTTTGTGTGTGTGCGCGTATGTGTACTGTGTACGTCTGTGTGTGTAGGTGGGAACAGAAAGCAGTAAATCAATAAAGCGCTCCTTCTCCACCATTGGGGACCAGTGTGTCAACGGGCTGTGGCAGGAGGAACACTCTCTGGAGAGGGTCAGCCCTGACCGCCTGTACAGACCACGACAGAGGAGCATCCGAGGTACATCATACAAACCCACCAACTTAACACGCCTCTCGTTTCCTTCACACACGCAAAAGGCTACCTGCCAGGGTTCTTTGGCTGTCCTGTTGGGGAATCCTTGTTTTGGTCCAGGAAGAACCCTCTGTGGTTTAAAGTAGAAATATTTTGGGGTTCCAGGTGGATTCGGTATTTTGGAACCAGAAGGTTCACATTGGAACCTTCACCACTTGGGACAGTGAAAGAACCCTGATGGCGAATGGGCAAACGTTTTGGCTCATTCACATTCATAGTCCTACCTTTGATTTTACAGGAATATAATTAATTGTGTCAGTTAAGGGGAATATAATGCCATTGTGTCAGTTAATGGGAAACTACCTTTCCCCTTAGTTGTCAGATAACGCACATCCTATTTCATACACACACAGTACTCTCACATACATATCTACCTGAGTCCAGGTCAACACACCTCTTTCTCTCTTGCTCCCAAAGATACCAAAAACCTTTAGTAAACACTAGAAAAAGATTAATGTTTGATTGACATATCTGTAAATTACGTTGATTGCACTTACTGAATAAGTCTACTGTATTATATTTGATGAAATGATCTTGATATCGAACTAGTGCTGGTAATCAATATTGTTTGCAAGAAGAAAGATAGGTCTCAGGATTTATTCCATTAGCCTACCTGAAACGCATGCAAATCCATGGCAGATAGTAGCCCCGGTATATAAGGGATGATGCTTGACAATTGGGTACAGACACACAGTTTTCAGTGACACTGCTCGGTTTTTTCTCTATATGGTACTTAGGTGACTGCAAAGCTTATGTCTCTGGCCTTTGCTCTCGGTTCTGTCAGGTGAAAATATGCACCTATTCTCATTCAGCAGGTGGCTCTTTTTTCTATCAAATTTTGCGCAAGCAAATCAAAACTTGTCTGAGTATGAAATTGGGGGATGTGCAGCTGACAGGCTGATCCCACATTATTCATGCCAGTGATTGATGCACAGACTCTAATATTAGTCTCACATTAGTCGTAACAGCAGCCATTCAAAGATTGAGGAAGTAACCATCTGGCTCCAGACTGACACCACGCACTGAAAGTTTTTTTTTTTCTTTATATGAAGACATGAGTCGATACATTTTTCTGTTCAGTTTTACGTTATTGACAGTGATGAACTGTTTCGTGATGGAAACGGCAAATAGCAGCAGAAAGGTTTTTAAAAAAAATAGATTTTTATTTTAATAAAACCGACGGCAGGCCAGGTGAAATCATCTTGCCTCCCCTCGCCTTATGAAGTGCAGGAAGTACGCCTCTGCTCTAAACCATGCACTGATTCTGTGCCCCTTCAAATGTAGTGACGCTTGTATGTTGACCGCAAATGTTTCTCTTCATAGCTGCCCTTTCTCTCCCTGCCTCTCAGGCATCCGGTCAAACCTCAGGGAGCAAGCGGTTAACGAGCGAGGGCGGTCCAAAGAGCGGCGCCACCTGCTCTCTCCGGACGTGTCCCGTTGCAATTCTGAGGAGCGGAGCCGGGACCCGTCACAGGAACGAAAGCGCTCCCGTTCCCCCAGCAAAGGACCTGTCCTGAACAGACAGGTGGGTGCGCTGTGGCCCATGGTGTCTTGATGGCCCTTATTATAATACTCCTGGTTTTACCTGTCAGTAGATGCCCCTGATACCACTGAAGCCTGGTTTTATGTGTGAGGTCTTGTATCTCCGCAGGGCGACACTTCAAGCGGTCCGGGTCCGTCCAGCTCTGAGTTCGGTACCCCCCGTAGCCGCCGCCAGCTCCCGCAGACACCGTCGCGGCCACGTCCTCACATCTCCTACTCACCCCTGGTGTGCCGAGCCAACCCCTCCCCGCTTGCTGCCAGCGAAAACAAAGCCCAGGCCCAGGAGGCACCTGGAGAGCTGGAGGATCCGTCTCGGAGGGGGGCGGGGGAGAAGCCAGCCCAAGTGGCAGGTACAGGATTGGGGGTGGTGCCTGGGGTGGGTGTTCCAGGTCCAGGGGTCAGTAACCCACATGTCTCCCCTCACCGGTACATCTCGGAGCCGTACCTACCCCTGCGTGAGGAGTTTTACAGCCCGGAATCCTCAAGCCTGGAGGAGACTCTGACTTTTGAGGCGGCCATAGCAACCAGTCTGGGCCGGGCCAACACCATTAGCTCCGCCCCCCAGCTCAGACACAACTGGCAGGTCCCCAACGGACACTTCCATAAGCGCCTGGGTCAAGCCAGCTCTGTACCCGCCTGCGAGCTCCGGAGTGACACGGACGAGGATGACCGCTGTTAGGGGTGGGACTGGGAGAGGAAGAGGAGGAAGATGGTGCATAAAAGTGGCTACCAAAAATAGAGGGGCCCTCAGTCTATTGACTGTCAAGAGTGTGTACTCCGCGTGCACCTGTCCACGTATGTCTGTTTCTCTGTGTGTTTATAGGAATAAAGTGTTTGCCAAAGTCATTGAACAGGGAAGGTATGAGTTTGCACTGCTGATGTACAGTGCAAAAGTTCACCAGTTGAATTTAGATTGTTTGTTGTTTGAACAAAGTAGCTAAGTTCAAGATGTTGCAAATCCCCACTTAAGATCTAGGTATGAAATAATGAGTATGTCTGAAGTACATTGTGTAGCGATAAATAGCATGTGGTACTGAAGTGTCAGGAACATATTGAAATTGTGTTTGTGGATGACGATGCTGCTGCTGCTGAAACAGCAGCTGGTGTGTAGGGATCTGCAACATGTACTTTGTCATCGCTACAGACATTTCTTTAAAACAAATTTCCTGTCATCACAAGCTAATTCTCAGGCACTGGCATCTCCCAAATGGTTCAAGTAAGCCAATGGGGAAGAGGTATCAAACCAGGACCTACTATGGGAATGAGTTCACTTGATGAACTCTCAGCTGAGAACAAAAAAAGGTGGTAGAGCAAACTATTTTTACTAAGAAAGCCTTTCCATTCATTGCCCAAGTAATACGACCACCTACTTCAATCCTCCAGGCCCACTGAGCGAGGACCAGGCTTTACGTTTCCAGAGCTTTAGGCTTTGTTCTCTGAAGTCAGCTGTTCCAGTCATTTAGTGTCACTCTTCTGCTGAATATGGCAGGTCTTTGTGTCCCCTGCAATGTGTCACTGGACCGATGACCCACTCCTCCGTTGCCTGTCACCGTCACCTCCCTGGATTAAGCATGATGTCCACTGTGAGAGGTCAAAGGGAGAGGCCAGGCCCTGAACTATAGGCAGTCACTGAACAGCAGCCGAAGCCTGGCCTCTACTGCTGAAACATACAGAAACAACAGAAGTCATGCAATGTTCATGTGCTATGTACTACTGGAGAAGGTCTACAAAAGCCATTATTCCTGTAAATACAATCAACTGTCTTGAGGATGTTTTGCCTTTTATGTAATAATGAGTAATCTCTGTTCTTTAATGCAAATTATTCCAATATGGATGTTTTTATGGATGATTCCTAACTATGATTAATTTATTTAGTCAACTCCCATGACACTCTGAACACTAAGTGCTGTATAAAAAAGAAGGTTTATGTTGTAGCAACATGATGAGGGTGATGATAGTGGTTTTAGGGATCAAACGCTGCAGCCTTTGAGCAGGATGGCTCAGTGCAGTCAGTGGATGTACCTGTTCTCTCTTTTTAGACCCCATTTAAATTGTTTGCACATGTGGTATTTTGAGCCCGTCATTAGAACATTTTCCATTTTAAATATTCCAGCAT